>CM065589.1:340911411-340952591 GCA_033119425.1 Bufotes viridis | reverse complement strand
TGAAGATGCCTTTGGGGTGCTGGGTCCCAATAGCAGGCGAACTCTCGGGACGGCGGGTGTTCTGCTTTTGCCCCCTGCTCCCTCTTTGGCTTCGCTGTTGTCTCGGTCTCACCACTGCCTCTTCCTCTGAACTATTTAAGTCAGCGGCACGACCTTCAGTCCATGTGGGGTCTAAGACCTCATCGTCCTCTGCATCGTCTTCCACCCAGTCTTCCTCCCTGACCTCCTCCTGTTCAGTCTGCACACTGCAATAAGACGCGGCAGTGGGCACCTGTGTTTCGTCATCATCAGACACTCGGTCACTCTGCTGTGGTGGTATTCCCATGTCCTCATCATCTGGATACATAAGTGGTTGTGCGTCAGTGCATGGAATGTCTTCCACCGCTGGGGAAGGGATAGGTGGACGCCCCTGGAAAACCGTGGGAGCAGAGTCTTCAAACAGAAGAAGAGACTGCTGCATAACTTGAGGCTCAGCCAGTTTCCCTGATATGCATGGGGGTGATGTGACAGACTGATGGGATTGGTTTTCAGGTGCCACCTGTGCGCTTTAAGCAGAAGACTGGGTGGAAGACAATGTGGTGAACGTGCTGGAAGCACTGTCGGCCACCCAATCGACTAATGCCTGTACCTGCTCAGGCCTTACCATCCTCATAACGGCATTGGGCCCCACCAAATATCGCTGTAAATTCTGCCGGCTACTTGAGGGAGTTGGTTCACTACTTTGTGCGCCTGAGGCCGAACGGCCACATCCTCTGCCAGCAACAGAGACTCCACGGACCCCACCACGACCGCGTCCTCGTCCCTTAATAGAATGTTTTCTCATTGTTGCGATTCAACTCGCACCACAATAAAATATATTATTTTTTAGCCCCAAAATTCCCACACTGGAAGATATACCGTAATTCCTTTTTCCGGTATTAATTACAAGAAAACTGCTGCAAATTGGACACCAGAATTTTTTAAATGCTACTTATGTTAAATGAATTCCCACAGTGGGAGAACTATTTCCTTTTAAAGGAGTAACAACGTGCGGCCTACTATTTCGGGTGTCACCAACACCAGATTGATTAAATTGGCCTTTTGGAACCAAAATGACAACACTGGACACTATAATGCCTTTTTCTGGTATTAATTACAAGAGGACTGCTGCAAATTGGACACCAGAATTTTTAAATGATACTTATGTTAAATGAATTCCCACAGTGGGAGAACTATTTCCTTTTAAAGGAGTAACAACGTGCGGCCTACTATTTCGGGTGTCACCAACACCAGATTGATTAAATTGGCCTTTTTGAACCAAAATGACAACACTGGACACTATAATGCCTTTTTCTGGTATTAATTACAAGAAGACTGCTGCAAATTGGACACCAGAATTTTTTAAATGCTACTTATGTTAAATGAATTCCCACAGTGGGAGAACTATTTCCTTTTCAAAGGAGTAACAACGTGCGGCCTACTATTTCGGGTGTCACCAACACCAGATTGATTAAATTGGCCTTTTTGGAACCAAAATGACAACACTGGACACTATAATGCCTTTTTCTGGTATTAATTACAAGAAGACTGCTGCAAATTGGACACCAGAATTTTTAAATGCTACTTATGTTAAATGAATTCCCACAGTGGGAGAACTATTTCCTTTTCAAAGGAGTAACAACGTGCGGCCTACTATTTCGGGTGTCACCAACACCAGATTGATTAAATTGGCCTTTTGGAACCAAAATGACAACACTGGACACTATAATGCCTTTTTCTGGTATTAATTACAAGAAGACTGCTGCAAATTGGACACCAGAATTTTTAAATGCTACTTATGTTAAATGAATTCCCACAGTGGGAGAACTATTTCCTTTTCAAAGGAGTAACAACGTGCGGCCTACTATTTCGGGTGTCACCAACACCAGATTGATTAAATTGGCCTTTTGGAACCAAAATGACAACACTGGACACTATAATGCCTTTTTCTGGTATTAATTACAAGAGGACTGCTGCAAATTGGACACCAGAATTTTTAAATGCTACTTATGTTAAATGAATTCCCACAGTGGGAGAACTATTTCCTTTTAAAGGAGTAACAACGTGCGGCCTACTATTTCGGGTGTCACCAACACCAGATTGATTAAATTGGCCTTTTGGAACCAAAATGACAACACTGGACACTATAATGCCTTTTTCTGGTATTAATTACAAGAGGACTGCTGCAAATTGGACACCAGAATTTTTTAAATGCTACTTATGTTAAATGAATTCCCACAGTGGGAGAACTATTTCCTTTTAAAGGAGTAACAACGTGCGGCCTACTATTTCGGGTGTCACCAACACCAGATTGATTAAATTGGCCTTTTTGAACCAAAATGACAACACTGGACACTATAATGCCTTTTTCTGGTATTAATTACAAGAAGACTGCTGCAAATTGGACACCAGAATTTTTAAATGCTACTTATGTTAAATGAATTCCCACAGTGGGAGAACTATTTCCTTTTCAAAGGAGTAACAACGTGCGGCCTACTATTTCGGGTGTCACCAACACCAGATTGATTAAATTGGCCTTTTGGAACCAAAATGACAACACTGGACACTATAATGCCTTTTTCTGGTATTAATTACAAGAAGACTGCTGCAAATTGGACACCAGAATTTTTTAAATGCTACTTATGTTAAATGAATTCCCACAGTGGGAGAACTATTTCCTTTTCAAAGGAGTAACAACGTGCGGCCTACTATTTCGGGTGTCACCAACACCAGATTGATTAAATTGGCCTTTTGGAACCAAAATGACAACACTGGACACTATAATGCCTTTTTCTGGTATTAATTACAAGAGGACTGCTGCAAATTGGACACCAGAATTTTTTAAATGCTACTTATGTTAAATGAATTCCCACAGTGGGAGAACTATTTCCTTTTCAAAGGAGTAACAACGTGCGGCCTACTATTTCGGGTGTCACCAACACCAGATTGATTAAATTGCCCTTTTGGAACCAAAATGACAACACTGGACACTATAATGCCTTTTTCTGGTATTAATTACAAGAGGACTGCTGCAAATTGGACACCAGAATTTTTAAATGCTACTTATGTTAAATGAATTCCCACAGTGGGAGAACTATTTCCTTTTCAAAGGAGTAACAACGTGCGGCCTACTATTTCGGGTGTCACCAACACCAGATTGATTAAATTGGCCTTTTGGAACCAAAATGACAACACTGGACACTATAATGCCTTTTTCTGGTATTAATTACAAGAGGACTGCTGCAAATTGGACACCAGAATTTTTAAATGCTACTTATGTTAAATGAATTCCCACAGTGGGAGAACTATTTCCTTTTCAAAGGAGTAACAACGTGCGGCCTACTATTTCAGGTGTCACCAACACCAGATTGATTAAATTGCCCTTTTTGAACCAAAATGACAACACTGGACACTATAATGCCTTTTTCTAGTATTAATTACAAGAGGACTGCTGGTATTTCAGAACACCGGAATTTATAAAATGCTCGTTTTGGTACATAAATTGCCCACACTGGGAGAATTATTGCCTAAACCTTTTTACAGTATTATTTACTGAAGGAGTGCTTCTTCTGGTCTAACACCAGAATTATGTTTGTTACAGGGAAAGATTTTTTAATTTATATTTCTGGCAAAAAAATATAAATTTAATTTCTGGCTGACAGTATTAGACCTGGCTGTAGTGACACTGGCTAGCCTAGCTGGAACATCACATTCATGGGATTTGCTATCCAAGTGGGTTACTTTCAGTTTCACCAGTGATATATTAAATATATTGGCAGTTAGTAGGGGTGACACAAGCACAGCCAAACCCCTGATGTAGTATATCTATGAAAAAATCGACTATTACATGAGATTAATGGACGCGGTGGCAGCTTTTGCTGGCGCACCACAAGTCCCAAAATGGCCGCCGCCTATCAGCCCAGTAACATGTGCCAGAAAATGGTCTGCCCAGCCAGAAAAAAATTGACTTTGACTGAGCAGCTGAATCGCTGTTGTTCTGTGTCACAGGAGTAGATTTTTCAATTCTTTGGAGCTTTTCTTTGGACTCTGTGGCAGCTTGAGCTGGCGCACCACAGGTCCCAAAATGGCCGCCGCCGGTCAGCCCAGTTACATGTGCCGGTAAAAATCGATCTGGCCAGTGTAAAAAAATAAACTTTCAGTGAACAGCTCAGCTGAGTTGTTTTGATTCACTGGTGTAGATCTTTCACTTCTTCTCAGGTTTTTTCCTCGATTATTCCCTGCCTATCTCGCCCTCACAGCAGCTGCATCTATTCCTGCTCTATTCACATCGGGAGTGAGCACGTCCCGACGTGCGCACAAGCTTATAAAGAGGCTGAGTCACATGCTGCACTTGGCCAATCACAGCCTTGCCAATAGTAGGCATGGCTGCGATGGCATCTTAGGGCAAGTAGTATGATGCATGTTGATTGGCTGCTTTGCAGCCTTTCAAAATGCGCCACAAAAAATGACGAACTACAAAACCGAACCCGAAATTTTATAAAAATGTTCGGGTTCGGGTCGTGTCACGAACACCCCAAAATTCTGTACGGACTGGAACTATTCTCGAAATGTGCGCTCAACAACACTAGTGCTATTCGTATCCCACTCTTAAGTTCTAATCGCATTCGATTTTAACTTATGCTTTTTTTTTTTGACAGGCATCGCATTCTATTTTAACTTACTGCTGATGCCTGGCAAAAAAAAAAAAAATGCATAAGTTAACATCGAATGCGATTAGAACTTAAGAGTGGGATACGAATAGCACTGCGTGCTAGAACAGCACGCACACGATTATTAAAATTTTGTATTATCGCGATACAAAACCAAACAGTAAAGTTAAAATCGAATGCAATTAGAACATGTAGTGTGATGCGATTTATTTGAGTTCTAAGAATCGCATTGCGATTTCTGCTTCAGCCGGATTCCGTGCTAATGGAGCGTCTACATCACCATGGGAAAAATGCTAGAATGTACTGTCGGATTTGAGAAGTTGAAATCGCAATGCGATTAAGCAAATATATAAGAATCGCATTGCGATTTCAACGTAATTCAAACATCCGACAGTACATTCTACTGGAGGAGGCGTTCCCATGGTGATCGGTAGCTCAAAGTTGTAATCGCAATGCGATTTCAGCTTTAAGCCTGTACTATTCTGCTATATAGTACTTTCAAAATGCGCCGAGAGAACATGCCGAACTCCGAACCCGAACCCGAACTTTTTTGAAAATGTCCGGGTTCGGGTCCGTGTCACGGACACCCCAAAATTCGGTACGAACCCGAACTATTCTCGAACTGTTCGCTCAACACTACTCATTAGGTGATACCGAGAGCCGATTTGGTTCTCAGCACTCGTTCTGGAGCCAGGAGGCTCCTCATTACACTTGCTTGAGTGCTGCAGCGCACTTTCTTCTGCTTCCTCCTCAAGGTTGTCCTCCGTTCTACAAAATTACAACAAAGAGAACATGTAAATTAATATATGAACTCACCAATATGTACCGAAATAAATATTATCATATTACTATCATCAGCAAAATACATTTTGTACATCATACTAGTTTTATTATGACCAATCACCACTCCGAAAATGTGTTCTTTAAATACTTCATGTATTCCCGTTTACTAACGTTTCTGGAACATCTATCGTTAAGGGCTCAATGTTGTGCCATTCCTATATTATGTGAAAAATAGATGTTATGAATGAATTGCTATTATAGCCTTCAGTTGTAAAGGGTACAGAGGGGTAGTAACAAGTTGGGGGTGTTTACTGCACATGTAAACATGGCAGCACTGATTGGATAAAATGAGTGTGTGCAGTTACACCCCCAACTTGGTAACACCCCTCTGTACCCTTATTGACGTCTAATGGCAATTTAATTATAACTTCTAGCAGGAATAATAAAGGAACGCCACTACATTAGAGTCATAACAATAGGTCATGTTTAACTAACCAACATATTACATATGTGGTCATGTAGCTACATTATGGAAATTAGAAGTGGCATAGCTGGCCTTTGCAAATAATAGGATTCAACTTGTAATGTTTTTCATCTACTTATGCAAATACAAGGAGGAATCGGATTGGTTGCCATCGTCAACTATGACAATTCAAATTTACACATTGGTACAAATTACATTACCCACATAGTAAACATACAGTGTGAATTGAAAAACATGTAGTCGTCATTGTTTATAATTTACTTACGGACAAAGCTTTATTAATGGCCTGAGGAACATCAGTTGGTCCATGAAAAGATATGGCCTTTTTCTGGAGGTCCCGGACCCGCCCTTGCTGCTGGATCTCCCTCAGGAACTGGTCCTGGCAGCTCCTCCAGTGACTTTTTACTTCATCAACTTGGAATAAAAATACAACAAACATTTACCAAACAATACTTTCTTAACAGAGGACTACGTATGCCATGTGCTATGCTAGGGAAGTCAACGTATGACATGTGCTATGCTAGGGAGGACAACGTATGACATGTGCTATGCTAGGGAGGACAACGTATGACATGTGCTATGCTAGGGAGGACAACGTATGACATGTGCTATGCTAGGGAGGACAATATGGATCAAACATGTATACATTGTCCACTTTACTTACCAAACCTCTGCCGACTCTGGCCTTGAGTATTCTCCCATATGGTACTGAAAACCTCCTGGGCTATTTCGAGCCATGCCACGTCCTTCTTGTACCGTTCCCGACCGGCTGTCCCAAAGACATGGCCTCTCCTCGACCAGGAAGATCAGCTTTCCTACATCCATGGCTTTTGGGGCCTTTCGCATCTTGAAATTCACTCCGCAAGGGCAAGACAACCAAGAACAAATCTCTTTCCCATGCAGTGCCTGCAGCCAGACACTGAGAACTGAACTTCCTGTCTTAAATCCCTTCACTGTTGCTAAGTTACTTGCGTTTACAACGCAACGCAGTGCATCCTTATGCAATGCCTTTTTCACGCAGCCCCATTCATTTCTAGGGGGCCTGTGTTGCGTGAAAAACGCAGAATATAGAACATGCTGCGATTTTCACACAAGGCCCCTTTCACATGAGCGAGTTTTCCAAGTGGGTGCAATGCGTGACGTGAACACATAGGCCCGCACTAAATCCTGACCCATTCACTGATGGCTGCTAGGAGATGTTGTTTGTCAACCTTCAGTTTTTTATCACAAAAAAACTGAACAACTGAACACAATCTCAGACAAAGGCCTCTTGCACACGAACATTTTTTTTTCCCGTTTACGTTCCATTTTTTGCGTTACGTATACGGAACCATTCATTTCAATGGATCTTAAAAAAACGGAAGGTACTCCGTATGCCTTCTGTTTCAGTATTTCCGTTTTTCCGTTCTGTTTAGAGATAGAACATGTCCTATTATTTTCCGCATAACGGACAAGGATAGTACTGTTCTATAAGGGGACAGCTGTTCCGTTCCACAAAAAACGGATTGCACATGGACGTCATCCGTATTTTTTGCTAAGCCGTTTTTTGCGGACTGCAAAATACTAAAAAAATGCGATACGGTCGTGTGCAAGAGGCCAAAACTGACTGAACTTGCTTGCAAAATGGTGAGAGTTTCACTGAACGCATCCGGACCTAATCCGTCACGCTCGTGTGAAAGAGGCCTAAAAAAACGGAATGCACATGGACGTCAATCGTATTTTTTGCTAATCCGTTTTTTGCGGACTGCAAAAAACGGCCACACCATGCTGTTAGTCTGTTCATTTACATGGTGCAGTTTGGAAGGGGTAAGGTAAGAGCCAATGGTCCAGGTACTCCGTGTCAGCACCTGGACCAGTGGCTGTCTGAAGGAGGAAACCCTGCGATCGTTGGCGGACCATAAATATATGGCGGTTATCCAAACTGAAGTATATTGACAATGTGCGGTCAGGAAGGGGTTAAGGGCCTCTGTAGTAAGGCACATTGACAGTCACTAAAGGGTTAACCCTTCAGAATACCGCCACCAACATGTCATAGACACCTGTGACATCACAAGCACGTATGTCATAAGAGAAAAACCCTTGTAAAAAGCGGCGAGCGGCCATATTTGGTGCTGTACTTGATGGACTGAGGACCTTGAGCTTGACTACCCCCACCCACCACGCCTTGACGAAATTTGGAGGTTCTAGCAGGAAGACCATCGCCCAATGGGAGCAAAGGGACATCCGCCTAGTCAACCAAATCAGCCCGGCTGCTACACCCCCCTACTATTTATGTGGCAGCCACATAGTGGCATTACCCTCTAAGCCCAAGGGAAGGGCAGCCCTCCAGCCATGGTTCCCTAGAGGTTTCCTCCACAGGGGTTTTCCTCTCCTGAGTGCTGGAGGGTGACTCTCCGTGAGTCGGGGGTTTGCTATTTTTAATATTTTAAATAAACAATTTAGCCATTTTTTCCCAAGTCATGTGTTTTGTGTCTTTATTTTGCGTTTTTTGGTTTCATGGATGTATGCATGATTTTCTCAGGGAGGAGGTTAAAGGGATATTCCCATCCGTGACATATATGGTATATTTTGATAGGATGTGCCATAAATGTCCAATATGAACAGGTTCCAAAGGTGGGACTCGCATCTATGTCCAGAACAGGGGTCCGCATGTGTGGCATCCTCTCCATTCATTGCTATGGGAGTTCCAAAATAGCGAGCGTGCTCGCCTGTTTTCGGACGTCCCATAGCAGCAAATGGAGAACAAGCAGCACAAGCACGGCTGTAGCATCCCCAAGTCAGAGCAATGTGTGGGACTAACCTGGGGAATGCCAGTGATGGAGAGGCCGGCACGCTGTTCCTCTGGGGCACTCTCTGGGTTCTGCAGGGACACAGCCAGGTGCAAGGTGAGGTGCCCTTGGTGTTGTAGATTAACGTGCCTATGGCTAAGTCCCTGATGTTTCGTGACGCCAGTGCCAATTTAACGGTGGCACACCGTTTGCTGATAGTAGGAATAACTGAGGAACCACGTTATGATAAAACAGAACTTGAACTTTACTGAAGTACTTGATGGTTATCATACACGGACATAGATGGAAGCGCAGTTCCTTTGAAGACGGTTGGTTTCAGTAAGTTACAGGTTACAGTACATACGGCAGTCTCTGACATAGCAAGGTGATCACAGAGGGTTAACATACAGGACTCTTGCAGTACAGGCGGCTTGCACTCTCTACCTGTCTGATCCTGGAAATGTAGACACTTTCTTCCAAGGCCCCAATGCCCTCAATCTGGCGTATATCCTTGGGTCAACAATTACTGAGTACCTCCTCTGGTATTTGTAGTACCTCTTGCTCCTCTGTACTTGGCTCTGCCTCTCTCAGCTTTCTCCTACTGTAAATACGGACTCAGGAGGGGAACCTTCTCCTTGGATCTGGAACCCGGTTACTGGGACTGAAATGCCCTCTCCTAGTCGGCAGGCTCCAGGCCTGCACTGCCTTCACAGGCTCATGGCCTGGGCTTGACTTTACAAACTACTTGTGCCTTCCCTGACTGGGCCTTATATAACCTAGGGCTCCCTAGCTCCCTCTAGTGACTAGAGCTGGAATGAAATCCCTAGCAGGCCTGCACATGCAATAATCACAGTAACAGGGAAGTGCATAGCATTACATTACATCTGAAGATTATTTATACCAACCTCCCCATAAATAAAGGGGAAACGACAGCACACCAGTGACCCTTCTGTAGTGACGGGCATTACAGCTCCCGTACACTACATACCCCGCTGCTTTAAGCTGAGTACGACCTCGTACTCCAACAGGGCCCGCCCAACTGGAATTTTCACCTGAAATACAAAAAGAACATGCAGGCATACATATTCATATATATCAGCATCATCTGCATAGATATTCATATCAGGTCCAATTGGCAAAGGTGAAGTGCGGTGACAAGGGGCGTCGTTCTCTTCTTACAGGATAGTGAATGGAACTGGGGCGCTGACCTGGCACAGCGGATAAAAGGGAATACTAGGATAGTCCATGACATTATATAAGTCCATAATAAAATATTATAAATTTTGGCTCACACTCAGGGAGTCCATGGAAATAAAGATCACAGAGGCTCGCACATGGGGAGTCCATCTCTGGGCACATAGACTTGGATATAAAATTTTAGCAATAAATACGGTCAGCAATACACATACTATTGACATCACAGGACTCTGACAATACCAGGGCCATGTTATCCTGGCAAGTCCTGCGTACCCTAAAAGTGCTGACATAAAATTCCCTTTCAACCTGAAATGGGGGTTAAAAAGGGGAAAAAGGTGCAAATAAAAGCACAACTTGGATTTGTTGAGATTTTTCAAAGCAGGCAGGATGTCCCGGAAACCAACAGGGCAGGCTGGGAGCAGTGGTTCCACAGTGGCAACTTATCTTCACAAAAATGCCACCGGCCGTGGGGAACTGGCAGCAAGCTCCACCAGCCTGACAAACTTTAGGACAGCTCCTGCAACAAGTATGATGTACCTGTGAGGTTTCAACAAAAATGGCCTAGCAGGCCTGCTCACAGGTAAGTGTCATAAGAGCCTTGCTCATCAGATGTAGTGCAGCCCGGTTCTGCCCGCAGTCTGGGCCATGTACCAGGGAGACTTGAAGGTTGTGCCCACCAGACAGAATGGGCCGGAATCATCACTGGGACTGGGCCTATCCATCTCACTGGCCCGCTGGGCTGAGGATTCACAGGAGCTGCAGGTATCGGGACACTGGCCGGCGCTGGGGTGTATACTTCCTCTGGCCGGGACATAATGCTCCCGTCAAGGCGGACTCGGCTCCTGGCATATGTGAGCTTATCTGCTTTCCTCTTAATTTTGGGCTGCTCATTATTGATGGTAGGACCTTGGGCTACAGGATCAGAATATACAGGGGGCACAGGTGACTCACCACTGCTGGGCTGCTGCGATGCGGTCCTGGAACTTGCCACTTGACGCAGGCCATCCAGGTATGCTTGCAATCTGCTGATCCGCTCTTCCACGGCGGCGATCTCACTGCTGGACTCCGGTACCCTTGCAGCAGGTTCAGGAGGCGTCTCCTCTTTACGGTTCCCCCGCAGACTATCTAGGGCCTCACCAAACTGGGCCATCCGCGCCCAATCTGCCGCCGTTTTCTCCTGCGTGGCAACTCTGGAGAAGGATATGGACTTACAGGCTTGTCCAAGACGGTCGGCTGCCAGAAGATATTCGGGCCTAAGAAGGAGCCCTTCTCTTGGTAGGTGTTCCGGATCGGCCCCGGCGGGTCTTCAGTCTCTGGTCGTTCCTCTGCCTCCTCCCAGTTTTCGGGTACTGGTCCGGGACGGGTCACCGCGGTAGCATATGGGCCTCGCAGGCCCTCCGCGGGGGTAAACTCAATCTCTTCCCCGTCGCGCAGGTTGTGGAGGTACTCCGGCAGGTTGCTCCTCTTCACTGACCTCCGGTTAACATACAGGTCCCGACCGGTGACATAATCTCTGATGAACCCGAAGCCACGGTTCTTGTCAAAGGTCAGAACCACGCCCGTCCGCCGTTCCAGGCGGGGTTGCGTATGGGCGTGCTTGTCTAGCACTGTCTTAGCTAGTTCCTCGAAGTAAATTTTCTGCTTGACAGTCTTTTTTACTGCGGCCGCACGTACCTCCGCCATTAATTTAGTCCACAGTGCTGGAGGCCTGTCGGATCCTTCGTCCGACTTCACACCCAGTGTCGGGGGCCACTCAAATCGGGGAGCGGGCGTTCTCTCTCGCTCCGGACTATAGGCTGGCATCTCTTCAGCCTCGGATATGGGCTCCAGGCCCGGCGCCTTCTCTGCAAATCTCGCCATCTTTAGTCTAGCCGACTCCAACACTTGTGCTCTCCGGGAACAGTTCTCTGGCCACTCCCCTGGACTCGGGTTTTCTCGCCCATCATCAGGCCCGCCCCCTAGGTTCTCCACAATAGGGTAGGCGGTGCTCACACTGTAATCCACATCCAGGGGCGGCATCCCAGGGCGGTTTTCTCCTCCCTCCTGGAGGGTTTTGGCGCCAAATTTTCGCGCCACTGAGGATAGTGATGGCGCAGGAAGAAGTCCAATGGCGCCGGCGGCCATCTTGGGCGCCATGATGCGGCTATTCACTGACAGCAAGCCGCGGTAGTAAAACAGCATAAAAGTCCACAAAAATGCACCCTGATGCAGCGATTTTCTTCCTCTAGATAGTGCAACACTGCACAGCGCTTTTTGGAGGTTTTAAGCACACTTTTCTGTACGTTTTAAGTCCGCAAAGTTCACTTCAAATAAACAGGCGTTTTGTCACTTGGCAAACTGGTTAAGGCACAAAGTTCACGTTTTGCTCACAGTCCGTAAAACGTATGTATCCTGTTAGTGACGCCAAAATGTAGCATCCCCAAGTCAGAGCAATGTGTGGGACTAACCTGGGGAATGCCAGTGATGGAGAGGCCGGCACGCTGTTCCTCTGGGGCACTCTCTGGGTTCTGAAGGGACACAGCCAGGTGCAAGGTGAGGTGCCCTTGGTGTTGTAGATTAACGTGCCTATGGCTAAGTCCCTGATGTTTCGTGACGCCAGTGCCAATTTAACGGTGGCACACCGTTTGCTGATAGTAGGAATAACTGAGGAACCACGTTATGATAAAACAGAACTTGAACTTTACTGAAGTACTTGATGGTTATCATACACGGACATAGATGGAAGCGCAGTTCCTTTGAAGACGGTTGGTTTCAGTAAGTTACAGGTTACAGTACATACGGCAGTCTCTGACATAGCAAGGTGATCACAGAGGGTTAACATACAGGACTCTTGCAGTACAGGCGGCTTGCACTCTCTACCTGTCTGATCCTGGAAATGTAGACACTTTCTTCCAAGGCCCCAATGCCCTCAATCTGGCGTATATCCTTGGGTCAACAATTACTGAGTACCTCCTCTGGTATTTGTAGTACCTCTTGCTCCTCTGTACTTGGCTCTGCCTCTCTCAGCTTTCTCCTACTGTAAATACGGACTCAGGAGGGGAACCTTCTCCTTGGATCTGGAACCCGGTTACTGGGACTGAAATGCCCTCTCCTAGTCGGCAGGCTCCAGGCCTGCACTGCCTTCACAGGCTCATGGCCTGGGCTTGACTTTACAAACTACTTGTGCCTTCCCTGACTGGGCCTTATATAACCTAGGGCTCCCTAGCTCCCTCTAGTGACTAGAGCTGGAATGAAATCCCTAGCAGGCCTGCACATGCAATAATCACAGTAACAGGGAAGTGCATAGCATTACATTACATCTGAAGATTATTTATACCAACCTCCCCATAAATAAAGGGGAAACGACAGCACACCAGTGACCCTTCTGTAGTGACGGGCATTACAGCTCCCGTACACTACACGGCCACCTCTTCATTTACCACTATGGGACTCCTGAAAATAGCCAAACCAGAGCTCAGCTATTTTCTGAAGTTCCATAGCATTGAATGAAGGGTGGCCGCACATGCATGACTTGCTGTCTGTACACTTTGGGGGCATCATCCTATGGATAAGATATGTCATAAATGTCCCAAATAGAAATACCCCTTAACCCCTTTGGGACACATGACGTACCGGTACGGCATGTTTCCCGAGTCCTAGGACACATGACGTACGGTCGTCATGAGTTGTTCCGATCACTGCTGCTCAGCTGGCAGTGATCGGAACAAGGTACCTGCTGAAATCATTCAGCAGGTACCTTGTTACAATGCCCAGGGGGTCCTGTGACCCCCATATGAGCGATCGCTGCAAACCGCAGGTCAATTCAGACCTGCGGTTTGCAGCGCTTCTTTGCGATCTCTGATCCCCGCGGTCTATGACCGCGGGATCAGAGAGTTAATGCCCCCAAACAGTTTTTAACCCCCTGCAGCCCCCAATCATACTGTGGCTGCGGGGTGCAGGGGGTGGTTGCGAGCGGCGCGAGGCGGGCGGGAGGCGGGCGGTGCGGCGGGCGGGATCGCGATTGCGATCCCCGCCCGCCTCCCTGTAATCTATCCCTGGTGTCTAGTGGTTCTATCAGAGTGTCAGCACATTGCTGACACTCTGATAGAAACGGCTGGCATCTGTGCTGCAGATGCCAGCCGTTTAACCCTTCCGTACCGCGGTCCGTACGGACCGCGGTATGGAAGGGTTAACAGGGAGGGAGCGCTCCTCCCTCTCCCATCGGGGGCTGCTGTGCCTTTGCAGCCCCCAACAGGATGGGATCGAAGAGGGAGGGTGCTCCACTCCTCCCTATCCATCACCCCCTGCCCAGTTATGGCAGGGGTGATGGTTGCCATGGAGACAGGACGCTTTCTGAAGCGTCCTGCTCTCCATGGTGCTGAAAGTCTGAATAGACCTGCTAAAGGTCTATTCAGACTTTCTAAAGTACAAAATACAGTACAGTGCACTATATAGTGTACTGTATTGTATTATACAGACACCAGATCCACTGGATCTTTCAGAACCAAGTGGGTCTGGGTCAAAAAAATGTAAAAAAGTGAAAAAAAGTAAAAATGAAAAAAACACATAACACTGAATAAAAACTAAAAAAAATAAAATACACTACACATATTAGGTATCGCCGCGTCCGTAAAAACCTGCTCTATAAAAATATCACATGACTGAACTCCTCAGGTGAACGCCATAAAAAAAAAACTCAAAAAATGGTGTAAATAAGCCATTTTTTGGCACATTACATCACTAAAAGTGTAATACAAAGCGATCAAAAAGGCGTTTGCCTCCCAAAATAGTACCAATCAAACCGCCATCTCATCCCGCAAAAACGAGCCCCTACCTAAAACAATTGGCCAAAAATAAAAAACTATGCCTCTCAGACTAAAACATGATTTTTTTGTTTCAAAAATGCTTTTAGTGTTAAATGTAAAAAAAATTTAAAAGTAGACATATTTGGTATCTACACGTCCGTAAGAATCTGCTCTATAAAAATATCACATGACCTAACCCCTCAAGTAAACACTGTAAAAAAAATAATAAAAACTTTGTCAAAAAGCCATTTTTTGCCACCTTACATCACAAAAAGTGTAATAGCAAGCGATCAAAAAGTCATATGACCCCCAAATAGTGCCAATCTAACCGTCACCTACTCCCGCAAAAATGATACCCAACCTGAGACAATTGCCTAAAAACTGAAAAATATATGGCTCTCAGACTATGGAGATACTAAAACATGTTTTTTTCATTCAAAAAGGATATTATTGTGTAAAACCAAAATAAATAAAAAAAGGTATACATATTATGTATCGCCGCGTCCGTAAGGACCTGCTCTATAAAAATATAACATGACCTAACCCCTCAGGTGAACGCCGTAAACATAAAAAATAAAAACGTTGTCAAACAAGCCATTTTTTTGTCACCTTACATCACAAAAAGTGTAATAGTAAGCGATCAAAAGTCATATGCACCCCAAGATGGTGCCAATCAAACCGCCATCTCATCCCGCAAAAAATGAGCCCCTACATAGGACAATCGCCCAAAAAAAAAATATATATGGCTCTCAAACTATGGAGACACTAAAACATGATTTTTTTTGTTTTAAAAATTATATTATTGTGTAAAACTTATATAAATAAATAAAAAGTATACATATTATGTATCGACGCGTCCGTCACAACCTGATCTATATAAATAACACATGACCTAACCCCTCAGCTGAACACAGCAAAAAAAAAAAAAAATACGGTGTCAAGAGCCATTTTTGTCACCTTACATCACAAAAAGTGTCATAGCAAGCGACCAAAATGTCATATGCACCCCAAGATGGTGCCAATCAAACCGCCATCTCATCCCGCAAAAATGAGCCCCTACATAACACAGTCGCCCAAAAAATAAAATAAAACTATGGCTTTCAGAATGTGGAGACACTAAAAAAATTATTTTCAAAAAGGCTTTATTATGTAAAACTGAAACAAAAACCCCAAAAAGTAGTCATATTTGGTATTGTCGCGTCCGTAACAACCTGCTCTATAGAAATAGCACACAATCTAACCTGTCAGTTCAACTATGTAAATAACAAAAAATAAAAACAGTCCCAAAACAGCTATTTTTTGCAAATTTTCCATTTTAATCCATTTTTGCAGTAACAAAGCAAGGGTTAACAGCCAAGCAAAACTCAATATTTATTGCCCTGATTCTCTTGTTTGCAAAAACACCCCATATGTGGTCGTAAACTACTGTATGGCCAAACGGCAGGGAACAGAAGGAAGGGAACGCCATATGGTTTTTGGAAGGCAGATTTTGCTGGACTGGTTTTTGACACTATGTCCCATTTGAAGCCCCCTGATGCACCCCTACAGTAGAAACTCCAAAAAAGTGACCCCATTTTGGAAACTACGGGATAAGGTGTCAGTTTTGTTGGTACTATTCTAGGGTAAACATGATTTTTGGTTGCTCTATATTACACTTTTTTGAGACAAGGTAACAAAAAATAGAAATTCGGAAATTTCATCTCCATTTGCCAATAACTCTTGTGGAACACCTAAAGGGTTAACAAAGTTTGTAAAACTGGTTTTGAATACCTTGAGGGGTGAAGTTTCTTAGATGGAGTCACTTTTATGGAGTTTCTACTCTAGGGGTGCATCGGGGGCTTCAAATGGGACATGGTGTCAAAAATCCAGTCCAGCAAAATCTGCCTTCCAAAAACCATATGGCGCTCCTTTCCTTCTGCGCCCTGCAGTTTGGCCATACAGCAGTTTACTGACCACATATAGGGTGTTTCTGAAAACTACAGAATCGGGGCAATAAAATTTGAGTTTTGTTTGGCTGTTAACCCTTGCTTTGTTACTGGAAAAATGGATTCAAACGGAAAAGTTTTCAAAAATCGAAATTCTGAAATTTTATCTTTATTTGCCATTAACTCTTGTGGAAAACCTAAAGGGTTAATGACGTTTGTAAAATCAGTTTTGAATACCTTGAGGGGTGTAGTTTCTAGAATGGGGTAATTTTTGGGTGGTTTCTATTATGTAAGCCTCACAAAGTGACTTCAGACCTGAACTGGTCCCTAAAAGTGGGTTTTTGAAAATTTCTGAAAAATTTCAAGATTTGCTTCTAAACTTCTAAGCCTTGTAACGTCCCCAAAAATGAAATAGCATTCCCAAAATGATTCATACATGAAGTAGACATATGGGGAATGTAAATCAATAACTTTTTTTGGCAGTATTACTATGTATTGTAGAAGTAGAGTAATTGAAACTTGGAAAATTGCAAATTTTTCAAAATTTTTGGTAAATTTGGTATTTTTTATAAATAAAAATGAAATTTTTCGACTTCATTTTACCACTGTCATGAAGTACAATATGTGACGAAAAACAATCTCAGAATGGACTGGATAAGAAAAAGCGTTTTAAAGTTATCACCACATAAAGTGACAATGGTCAGATTTTGAAAAAATGGCCTGGTCCTTAAGGTGAAATAGGGCCGTGTCCTTAAGGGGTTAAATTGAAATTTATTATGAAATAACCAATATAGTAGAGCACCGTTGCACCGAATGAGAACAGTCGCCGATGATCAACGACTGTTCAGGTGAACGCTGTGGGGTGAATAGATCAATCTTCTACACCAGTTTTATGTCGAAGAGGGAGGGTGCTCCACTCCTCCCTATCCATCACCCCTGCCCAGTTATGGCAGGGGTGATGGCTGCCATGGAGACAGGACGCTTTCAGAAGCGTCCTGCTCTCCATGGTGCTGAAAGTCTGAATAGACCTGCTAAAGGTCTATTCAGACTTTCTAAAGTACAAAATACAGTACAGTGCACTATATAGTGTACTGTACTGTATTATACAGACACCAGATCCACTGGATCTTTCAGAACCAAGTGGGTCTGGGTCAAAAAAATGTAAAAAGTGAAAAAAGTAAAAATGAAAAAAACACATAACACTGAATAAAAACTAAAAAAATAAAATACACTACACATATTAGGTATCGCCGCGTCCGTAAAAACCTGCTCTATAAAAATATCACATGACTGAACTCCTCAGGTGAACGCCATAAAAAAAACTCAAAAAATGGTGTAAATAAGCCATTTTTGGCACATTACATCACTAAAAGTGTAATACAAAGCGATCAAAAAGGCGTTTGCCTCCCAAAATAGTACCAATCAAACCGCCATCTCATCCCGCAAAAACGAGCCCCTACCTAAAACAATTGGCCAAAAAATAAAAAACTATGCCTCTCAGACTAAAACATGATTTTTTTGTTTCAAAAATGCTTTTAGTGTTAAATGTAAAAAAATTTAAAAGTAGACATATTTGGTATCTACACGTCCGTAAGAATCTGCTCTATAAAAATATCACATGACCTAACCCCTCAAGTAAACACTGTAAAAAAAAATAATAAAAACTTTGTCAAAAAGCCATTTTTTGCCACCTTACATCACAAAAGTGTAATAGCAAGCGATCAAAAAGTCATATGACCCCCAAATAGTGCCAATCTAACCGTCACCTACTCCCGCAAAAATGATACCCAACCTGAGACAATTGCCTAAAAACTGAAAAATATATGGCTCTCAGACTATGGAGATACTAAAACATGTTTTTTTCATTCAAAAAGGATATTATTGTGTAAAACCAAAATAAATAAAAAAAGGTATACATATTATGTATCGCCGCGTCCGTAAGGACCTGCTCTATAAAAATATAACATGACCTAACCCCTCAGGTGAACGCCGTAAACATAAAAAATAAAAACGTTGTCAAACAAGCCATTTTTTGTCACCTTACATCACAAAAAGTGTAATAGTAAGCGATCAAAAGTCATATGCACCCCAAGATGGTGCCAATCAAACCGCCATCTCATCCCGCAAAAAATGAGCCCCTACATAGGACAATCGCCCAAAAAAAAAATATATATGGCTCTCAAACTATGGAGACACTAAAACATGATTTTTTTTGTTTTAAAAATTATATTATTGTGTAAAACTTATATAAATAAATAAAAAGTATACATATTATGTATCGCCGCGTCCGTCACAACCTGATCTATATAAATAACACATGACCTAACCCCTCAGCTGAACACAGCAAAAAAAAAAAAAAATACGGTGTCAAGAGCCATTTTTGTCACCTTACATCACAAAAAGTGTCATAGCAAGCGACCAAAATGTCATATGCACCCCAAGATGGTGCCAATCAAACCGCCATCTCATCCCGCAAAAAATGAGCCCCTACATAACACAGTCGCCCAAAAAAATAAAATAAAACTATGGCTTTCAGAATGTGGAGACACTAAAAAAATTATTTTCAAAAAGGCTTTATTATGTAAAACTGAAACAAAAACCCCAAAAAGTAGTCATATTTGGTATTGTCGCGTCCGTAACAACCTGCTCTATAGAAATAGCACACAATCTAACCTGTCAGTTCAACTATGTAAATAACAAAAATAAAAACAGTCCCAAAACAGCTATTTTTTTGCAAATTTTCCATTTTAATCCATTTTTGCAGTAACAAAGCAAGGGTTAACAGCCAAGCAAAACTCAATATTTATTGCCCTGATTCTCTTGTTTGCAAAAACACCCCATATGTGGTCGTAAACTACTGTATGGCCAAACGGCAGGGAACAGAAGGAAGGGAACGCCATATGGTTTTTGGAAGGCAGATTTTGCTGGACTGGTTTTTGACACTATGTCCCATTTGAAGCCCCCTGATGCACCCCTACAGTAGAAACTCCAAAAAAGTGACCCCATTTTGGAAACTACGGGATAAGGTGTCAGTTTTGTTGGTACTATTCTAGGGTAAACATGATTTTTGGTTGCTCTATATTACACTTTTTTGAGACAAGGTAACAAAAATAGAAATTCGGAAATTTCATCTCCATTTGCCAATAACTCTTGTGGAACACCTAAAGGGTTAACAAAGTTTGTAAAACTGGTTTTGAATACCTTGAGGGGTGAAGTTTCTTAGATGGAGTCACTTTTATGGAGTTTCTACTCTAGGGGTGCATCGGGGGCTTCAAATGGGACATGGTGTCAAAAATCCAGTCCAGCAAAATCTGCCTTCCAAAAACCATATGGCGCTCCTTTCCTTCTGCGCCCTGCAGTTTGGCCATACAGCAGTTTACGACCACATATAGGGTGTTTCTGAAAACTACAGAATCAGGGCAATAAAATTTGAGTTTTGTTTGGCTGTTAACCCTTGCTTTGTTACTGGAAAAAATGGATTCAAACGGAAAAGTTTTCAAAAAATCGAAATTCTGAAATTTTATCTTTATTTGCCATTAACTCTTGTGGAAAACCTAAAGGGTTAATGACGTTTGTAAAATCAGTTTTGAATACCTTGAGGGGTGTAGTTTCTAGAATGGGGTAATTTTTGGGTGGTTTCTATTATGTAAGCCTCACAAAGTGACTTCAGACCTGAACTGGTCCCTAAAAGTGGGTTTTTGAAAATTTCTGAAAAATTTCAAGATTTGCTTCTAAACTTCTAAGCCTTGTAACGTCCCCAAAAATGAAATAGCATTCCCAAAATGATTGATACATGAAGTAGACATATGGGGAATGTAAATCAATAACTTTTTTGGCAGTATTACTATGTATTATAGAAGTAGAGTAATTGAAACTTGGAAAATTGCAAATTTTTCAAAATTTTTGGTAAATTTGGTATTTTTTTATAAATAAAAATGAAATTTTTCGACTTCATTTTACCACTGTCATGAAGTACAATATGTGACGAAAAAACAATCTCAGAATGGACTGGATAAGAAAAAGCGTTTTAAAGTTATCACCACATAAAGTGACAATGGTCAGATTTTGAAAAAATGGCCTGGTCCTTAAGGTGAAATAGGGCCGTGTCCTTAAGGGGTTAAATTGAAATTTATTATGAAATAACCAAGATAGTAGAGCACCGTTGCACCGAATGAGAACAGTCGCCGATGATCAACGACTGTTCAGGTGAACGCTGTGGGGTGAATAGATCAATCTTCTACACCAGTTTTATGTCGTTAAAAAGATGCAAATTTAGCCAAGTGTCCAATTTTGTACCTTTGGAACAATGCCTGGCCTAAATATATAAATGCGTATTATATATGTAATATATAATATTAGGGGATTACATACAATAAATAATAACATAGGCACACCTCCCCCTTGAGCAATGGGTTTTCAGTCATCAAAACTATCTACAAGTAAGACTGTCTTCATTGCCCATAGCAACCAATCAGAAAGAAGCTTTCATTTTTCCAGAACAAGAAAAGAAATGAAAGCCGAGCTCTGATTGGTTGCTAGGAGCAACAAAGACAGTCCTTAGTAAATGAGGCCTCAGATGTACGTTGAAACTGATTTTTCACATGTCTGTATCATCACAGTACAGCAATAACACCACAAATCGCAGTCCCAGTGCCCTCATTGTGCCCATTTACCATAAGTGCCAGACTGAGCCCTCATACATTTAGTCAAGTGTATGGGATTTCCCTCATAACTGCTAACCATAGTTAGTTCCAGCCACACCACTCCTACAGATCTTATATTTGTGGGCCACTTGTGCTATCCACAGTGTCCCCATTAGAGATAGTGAGCGACAATGCTATATAAGTGCCAACCTATGCCCCCATAAGTTTTCATCCAGCCACTGTACCTCCATATTTTAAAGCCAATGTGCCCCCTAACTGCATGCCACTGAGTGTCCATAAGTGAAATCCACATTGCCCCTACTACTCCCAGCAATACTGCTAACATAGGAGCTATCCACACTTATGCCGAAGGTGACAACCATGGTGCAACTACAAATGCCATCCACAGTGCCCCATAAGTACTAGCCACTATGCCCATCTAGCAGAGCAACCACAGTGTTACTATAAGAGACATCCACTGATTTTCACGCAACGCAGAACTGATGCCTGATAAAAAAACTTTCATGTACACAGACCCATTGAAATGAATGGGTCAGGATTCAGTGCGGGTGCTATGCGTGTCACGCATTACACCCACGCGGAAAACTCGAGTTTTATGGTGCGAGTTTCACGCTTCAACTGATTTTGGAAACTACACCCTTTAAAGAATATATTAAGGGGGTACTAAGCACTTTGACCCCCTAAGCGTTGTATGGAATTTGGAAACACTTGGCTGTAAAAATGAAAAGTTTTGTTTCTTCCAATAAAATGTTTAAAAGCACCCGATAATTTGTTACCCATTTTCTCCTAAATACGTCAACACCCCATATGTGGTGGGGCCCAATGCAGGACTCAGAAAAGAAGGAGCGTCATATTGATAAATAGACCCTCAAGCGCATCATCAGAATGGCTGGAAGAATCACTGGTACTCAGTTACCATCACTGGATGACATCTTCACTGCTCGTTGCAGCAACAGGGCAAAGGTTATCTGCGGAGATCCAACTCACCTTAGCCACAGCCTTTTCACTCCCCTACCCTCTGGTAGGCATCTTAGAAGCCCTACATGCCCGCACCACTAGGCTGAAGAACAGCTTTTACCCCAAAGCAATCAGTCTCCTAAATGCTCTGAGATTATTGACCCTTCCTAGGATAGAAACTACCACAGACTGAAGTGACTGCTGCATTCGTGACCCCATGAAGATGATCTCTTGTCTGCGGTGGTGTCTGAATCAGTTTGTATATATTCATAAACACTTCCTACTTTGCGCTTGCTATACATATGCTGTGAATAGTAATGCTTTCTAGTGCTATGCTTTAGTTTAAATGTCAGTTCTTGTTCCTCTGTCCATGGCATCTAGGATTGCTCCAAACAACATTTCATTGTATTGTACATTGTATTTCATTGTATTGTACAGTGACAATAAAGGCATTTTATCTTATCTTATCTTATCTTATGGCTTTTGCAGCGCAGATTTTGATAGATAGGTTTCATAGGTGCCATTGTTTTTTATTTTTAAGTGATTGTCTTAGGTAGGGGGCTAATTTTTTGCGGGATGAGGTGACGGTTTGATTGGTTCAATTTTGGGGTACATAAGAATTTTTGATCGCTAGGTATTAAACTTTTTGTGAGGCAAGGTGAAAAAAATTGGTGTTTTGGCATAGTTTTATGTTTTTTACAGCGTTCACCTGACGGGGCATATAATGTGATATTTTTATAGAGCAGGTTGTTACGGACGCGGCGATACCTAATATGTCTATCATTTTTATTTCTGTTACGTGATACACAGTGATTTCACTGAAATACTTTTCTTTTTTTCTTAATTTTTCCCAATTTTTTTTAACTTTATTTTGGGAAAAGGACACTTTTTCTTTTTACTTGAAACTTTTAATTTTTTTGTAAAACATAGTAACATAGTGACATAGTATATAAGGCCAAAAAAGACATTTGTCCATCCAGTTTGGCCTGTTATCCTGCAAGTTGATCCAGAGGAAGGCAAAAACCCCTGTGAGGTAGAAGCCAATTTTCCCCACTTATGGGGAAAAAAATTAACTCCCTGGATTAACGACCCATCTCTAGTAGCTATAGCCTGTAATATTATTACACTCCAGAAATACATCCAGGCCCCTCTTGAACTCTTTTAGTGAACTCACCATCACCACCTCCTCAGGCAGAGCGCTCCATAGTCTCACTGCTCTTACCGTAAAGAATCCTCTTCTGTGTTTGTGCACAAACCTTCTTTCCTCCAGACGCAGAGGATGTCCCCTCGTCACAGTCACAGTCCTGGGGATAAATAGATGATGGGAGAGATCTCTGTACTGACCCCTGATATTTTTATACATAGTAATTAAATCTCCCCTCAGTCATTGTTTTTCTAAAGTGAATAACCCCAATTTTGATAATCTTTCAGGGTATTGTAGTTCCCTTATTCCAGTTATTACTTTAGTTGCCCTCCTCTGAACCCTCTCCAGCTCTGCTATGTCTGCCTTGTTCACAGGAGACCAGAACTGTACACAGTACTCCATGTGTTGTCTGACCAGTGATTTGTAAAGTGGTAGGACTATGTTCTCATCACGGGCATCTATGCCTCTTTTGATGCAACCCATTATCTTATTGGCCTTTTCCATGTCAGTGTTACCCAGTGTTTTACCATTGAGTATGTACGGGTGACTTGCATTATTCCTTCCCATGTGCATAACCTTACATTTGTCAGTGTTAAACCTCTTCTGCCACTTCTCTGCCCAAGCCTCCAATCTATCCAGATCCATCTGTAGCAGTATACTGTCCTCTTCTGTGTCAATTACATTACACAGTTTAGTGTAATCTGCAAAAATTTATATTTTACTCTGCAAGTCTTCTACAAGATCATTACTAAACATATTGAAGAGAATAGGGTCCAATACTGACCCCTGAAGTACTCCATTAGTGACAGTGACCCAATCTCAGCGTGTACCATTAATAACCAACCTCTATTTTCTATTACCGAGCCAGTTACTTACCCACATACAGACATTTTATCCCAGTCCGAGCATCCTAATTTTATATACTAACCTTTTATGCGGTACAGTGTCAAATGCTTTGGAGAAGCATTTTTATATACAACATCCATTGATTCGCTGCTGTCAAGTCTAGAACTTATCTCCTCATAAAAACGGATTAAATTAGTTTGACATGACCATCAGTGAAAACGCATTGCATCCGCACTTACTTCCGGATACAATGCGTTTTCACTGAAGCCCTATTTACTTCTATGGGGCCAGGGCTGCGTTAAAAAAGCAGAATATAGGCCTCTTTCACACGAGCATGACGAAGTGGCTCCGGATGCGTTCAGGGTGCGTTCAGTAAAACTTGCACCATTTTGCAAGCAAGTTTAGTCAGTTTTGTCGGTGATTGCGTTCAGTTGT
Source organism: Bufotes viridis (assembly GCA_033119425.1). Classification (NCBI taxonomy): domain Eukaryota; kingdom Metazoa; phylum Chordata; class Amphibia; order Anura; family Bufonidae; genus Bufotes; species Bufotes viridis. Next base: position 340,927,916 of record CM065589.1, on the reverse strand, counting down.
TCAGTTTTTCCACGCGGGTGCAAAGCATTTTGATGCGTTTTTCATGTGCGTGATAAAAAACGGAAGGTTTACAAACAACATCTCTTAGCAACCTTCAGTGAAAAAACGCATTGCATCTGCACTTGCTTCCGGATGCAATGCGTTTTCACTGAAGCCTCATTTACTTCAAACAATAATATAATAATGAAAAATCACAAATTAAAAAACGCCAAGGTGACTCAGATGGAGGCTGAAACCAGAGTAGGAGGGTTGGGAAGGGGGCCAGAGTAGTGAGATGGGGAAGGTTGGGATATGGAAAGGCCAGGCTGGACATATGACTGGTCCCCATGGTACTCGGCATATGGGCGACTATGTTGCCCATTAAATTCCCCTGTGGGAGGGAACTGTGGAGGCCCTTGTGATATCTGGGGAATTGTTGCTGGCCGGGGCCAGAGATGTGCCCATGGCTGCGCCAATTTTACAGAGCCTTGAAAATTTCAGAGGGCTCATTAGGTGATACCGAGAGCCGATTTGGTTCTCAGCACTCGTTCTGGAGCCAGGAGGCTCCTCATTACACTTGCTTGAGTGCTGCAGCGCACTCTCTTCTGCTTCCTCCCCAAGGTTGTCCTCCGTTCTACAAAATTACAACAAACAGAACATGTAAATTAATATATGAACTCACCAATATGTACCGAAATACATATTATCATATTACTATCATCAGCAAAATACATTTTGTACATCATACTAGTTTTATTATGACCAATCACCACTCCGAAAATGTGTTCTTTAAATACTTCATGTATTCCCGTTTACTAACATTTCTGGAACATCTATCGTTAAGGGCTCAATGTTGTGCCATTCCTATATTATGTGAAAAATAGATGTTATGAATGAATTGCTATTATAGCCTTCAGTTGTAAAGGGTACAGAGGGGTAGTAACAAGTTGGGGGTGTTTACTGCACATGTAAACATGGCAGCACTGATTGGATAAAATGAGTGTGTGCAGTTACACCCCCCCAACTTGGTAACACCCCTCTGTACCCTTATTGACGTCTAATGGCAATTTAATTATAACTTCTAGCAGGAATAATAAAGGAACGCCACAACATTAGAGTCATAACAATAGGTCATGTTTAACTAACCAACATATTACATATGTGGTCATGTAGCTACATTATGGAAATTAGAAGTGGCATAGCTGGCCTTTGCAAATAATAGGATTCAACTTGTAATGTTTTTCATCTACTTATGCAAATACAAGGAGGAATCGGATTGGTTGCCATCGTCAACTATGACAATTCAAATTTACACATTGGTACAAATTACATTACCCACATAGTAAACATACAGTGTGAATTGAAAAACATGTAGTCGTCATTGTTTATAATTTACTTACGGACAAAGCTTTATTAATGGCCTGAGGAACATCAGTTGGTCCATGAAAAGATATGGCCTTGGGGGCGTGGCTAACTGCCGACATGAGAGCACGCACTTGAGAGGAGCTCCGCTTTCCCTCTACAATCCTCCACCATCCTGACAAACTGCCGACCCCAGGCTCAGAGTGGACGGTGTGTAAACGCAAGAGGAAAGCCCGCACACCGATTATGGGGCTAAGCAAGGCGCAGACCGCTGCGGAGAAGCTGAAGGAGTACGCCAGGCCTGAAACCCAAAATGGCGCCGCGACCGCATCACCATCCCGATCGGCGGTTACCCGCGGGCAGGCCGCTCACCAGGCAGTGTCGGAGGAACACTCCGAGCCGGAGTTCACCCTTAAAGCCGCCTACGAGCAGCTGCTAACGGCGATATCATCGTGCCAGACCTCGCTCACCGGAAAGTTGGAGGAGGTGAGAGTGGACGTCAGCTTACTCCGCCATGACATGCAGCAACTCAGAGACCGGGTCAAGACTACGGAGGACAGAGTATCCGCACTGGAAGACCTGACCAGGCCCCTAGAGGGTAGAGTGCAAGACCTGGAGAGATCGGTGGGCTAGTGGCAACAGAAATGTGACGAGTCGACCTGGAAAATCGATCACGTCGCAACAACGTGCGGATCCTGGGCCTACCTGAGAGGGCTGAGGGCCGGGACCCAGCGGCGTTCCTGGAGGCATGGTTCAAGGAGCAGTTCCCTGGGGCCCCCTTCACTACCGCGTACGCTGTGGAACGGGCTCATCGCGTTCTGGCAAGGCAGCCTCCACCTGGGGCCCCCCCAAGGCCACTCCTGGCGCGCTTATTGAACTGGAGGGATCGTGATCTCATCCTCAGCCAGGCCAGAAGCAAGCAAGACATCCGGCATGAGAATGCCAGAATCTCCCTTTTCCCGGATTTCTCGGCTGATCTTCAAAAGCGGAGGGCCACGTTTGTTGCGGTCAAGCGACGACTCCGGGAGCTGAACTTACAATACTCCATGGCCTACCCAGCCCGACTTCGGGTAATAGATGGCGACAAGACCGTCTTCTTCAGTGATCCCAGGGAGGCAGAGAGCTGGGCCTCGAGGAAAACGGCGCGCTCTCCTCCGAGCTGATTCACGCGCTGCCTACGCACCGCAAGTATCAATCATCCCCCCATGCTGTTTATGGATGGGTTCTGTTTTTGGGTTTCCCTGACTTACCTAAATGATATTGTCGCTGTATGCTATGCCTTGGGAAGTTTGCGACGAGTGACTGTCCCTTCCTATGGTCTTACTTAGACTCCTGAGAACTACATAAGCACTGTGTGGACGCTACAATTACATGTCCCCTTATCCAGTGATCCTGTTGGCGGTTTATTTTATATTATTTAGAAGTGTAGAAGGAAGGAGCATCACCTGTGCGGTTATGACACCCACTTACACCGTACAGGTCCCCGAGCTTACAACCACCGAGTTATGTGGTTATGTACCCAACGCTCTCAGGGTACCCGTGTTATTACTGTTTAACATTGAGTTAATGTATGTTCAAGGTTACTCGTGTCAAGTATGGCCAAATTCACCCAACCTGTTAGTAGGAGAGGTGCTGATTCACAGGGCTTTGACGTTAGCACTGCTGGAGTTCACATCAAGTGAGGGATTATATGTCCTTGATTTACCATTAATATTACCATGGCCTCCCTGAGGATCATGTCCTGGAATGTCCGGGGCCTTGGAGATCCAAAAAAGAGGATGACAATATTCTCACAGATCAGGTCATTTAGTCCTCACATCCTGGGGCTCCAGGAGACCCACCTCACCCCGGAAACAGGAAACAGGATTAAAAGTCCCTGGGCTCAGCATGTATTTAACGCATATGGCACTTCTCACTCCAGAGGAGTGGCACTACTGCTCCACAGAAGTCTCAGGTGCGAGATTCATAATTCGGTGGTGGACCCAGGGGGCCAGTATGTTTTCCTGTTTGCGCATATTGATTACGTCCCTTATGTGATTATAAATGTGTATAACTTACCTCCTGCATCTCTCTCCCTGTTGCAGGCTATAGTGGGATTTGTGACACACTACCCCAATGCTCGCCTCTTGTGTATGGGAGACTTCAACCAGGTCATGAGTGAGGACTTGGACAGATTTAGTGGAGGGTCTGACGGGAGGGGGAGGGGAGGAGATTGCACGACCCTTGCTAGAATATCCCAAGAAATGGGATGGATAGATATTTGGAGGGCCAGAAACCCACACGGTAGAGAGTACTCTTGCTTTACCCCCTCTAGAGGCGCTTTGTCTAGAATAGACTACCTATTCGGCAATTCCATGGTGTACACCGATCTAATGGACATCTGTTACGGTCCACAAGGACCCTCTGATCATGCCCCGGTGTTGGCTGAGCTGAAGGTCTCAGATACCCGTAGCCTAGGTGGCAAGGCGCGTATTCATCCTTTCTGGCTCACCGTATTTGGCCCGTCTGACAGAATCCCTGACCAACTTAACATGTTTTTTGAGGTTCAGCATGAATCCACTGACCCCTTATTGTTGTGGGAGACGCTGAAAGCATATCTAAGAGGCTGTCTCAAGTCCTCCATATCATATGCTAAGAGGGAGTCGCAGCGCAGAGAAGATGAATTACATTCTAGCTGTAGGGAGGCTGAGAGGGCGTTTATTGAGTCCCCCACGGAGGAGCGCAGGGTGGAGTGGATGTCTAGGGGACGGAGGTACATGTTACATCTAGAGGAAAAGAGCAGGAGGAAACTTTTCTTTCTCAAACAGCAGGCGTTTGAAACGGGCAATCAGACAGGGAAATTACTTGCGCACATAGCGAGGACCAACACCTTGGCTCCTCCTATACTACGCCTGCGGGAGGCAGACGGAGGCATAGTGGAGACAGTCGGAGACATCTTGAAATGCCTGCACGCCTTTTATGTTGACCTATATAGATCGGTGTCAAGTCACTCAGAGCAGGAGTTAGAATTGTACCTAAAGGAGGTGACTTACACTAGACTAAATGACCTGGACAGGGATATCATGGAGGAAGATATCACGCTAAAGGAGGTGGAGAGGGCCATTGCGGACCTGCCAAATGGAAAGGCCCCTGGCCCGGACGGCATTCCAGTGGAGGTATACTCTAGGTACAAGGATAGTTTGGGCCCACGGCTGCTGAAATTATACAAGGCGGCACACTCCTGCGGATCATTGCCGGATTCGATGTATGATGCCTCTATCGTAGTTATCTTGAAACCTGGACTGCGGATCTTATCGTCCAATATCTCTTCTGAACTTGGATTATAAAATCCTGACTAGGATTCTGGCCAACAGATTGAACAGGGTGATAACGTCTGTGGTGCACTCTGATCAGTCTGGTTTCATGCCAGGACGATCCACATCGGATAACATTAGGAGAGCGCAAGTCATAGCACAAGTGGGAGTTGCTGAGAAGGCGAGGTGGGCTCTGGCCTCGCTAGATACGGCTAAAGCTTTCGACTCTCTGGAATGGCCCTTCCTCACTGCCGTGCTGAAATGCTTCGGCTTCGGCCCCAAATTTATAAGGTGGATTGATATTCTATACAGCAACCCCACGGCATATATCCAGCTTAATGGTTCACACTCTGACAAGATTACTCTTCAAAGAGGAACAAGGCAGGGATGCCCCCTATCGCCTCTATTGTTTGCAGTAGCAATAGAGCATTTGGCAATAAGACTTCGACAGGATCCAATTTATAAAGGGGTGTCTGCAGGAGACAGGGAGGATAGAGTGGGACTATACGCGGACGACCTGATCCTGTTTATGTCTGACCCAGATGTGTCCCTTCCGAGAGCGATCGAAGTCATAACGTCCTTTGGGAAGTTCTCTGGGTTACACATTAACTGGGGAAAGTCAGCCATCATGCCCCTTTGGACCCATGATTGGCCGGAGTGTCATTACAATCTGCCTGTTGTCGATAGGTTTAAATATCTGGGAGTCATGATCACCAAAGAGCCGCAGCTTTCCTATGCCCTAAATATTGAACCCCTGGAAGCCCTGTTTCAAGATAAAGCAAAAACTTGGGAGTCTCTCCCGCTATCGGTTATGGGGAGACTGAGCCTGGTTAAAATGATAATGCTACCCAAGGCCCTGTATTTACTGTCCCATGCCTGTACCCCGATCCCTCGAGGATTCTTTAAGCGCATCCACGCTCTGATAACGGCCTTCGTCTGGGGTAAATCCAGAAGGAAGCTCTCGCTTTCGGTCCTACAGAGGTCAAAGCAACAGGGCGGGGCTGCCCTCCCTGACTTCTTTTTATATTTCATAGCGAGTCAGTTGAGATTTTTGAGATCCTGGGTCACTGAGGCCCCTCAGCCCAATGCAGAATTCCACCTACATAAATATCTGCAAGTATCCACGTTGTGGCCCGTTTTGGAGGGCTCTGGGCATTTACAAAAACGCACCCTGCCAATCCACAAACTAGCCCACCAGATATGGCAAGCGTCGAAATTGAACACATACAAGGATCTACCTAGCGAGATCCCCTTATGGGATAATTGTATGTTCCCTAATCTGTCACGGTTAGAGGGGGCAGCAGAGTGGTTGAGATTTGGAGTAAGAGTATTGGGAGACATTTTTGAGGGGAATCAGTTGATTAGCTTCTCACAAATTCAGGAAAGGTTTCTAGTGCCACGCACCCTCTTTTATCGGTACCTTCAATTGCGCCATGCACTGCAGGCTCAGTTCAGAGGCGGAAATACAAGCATGTCTAAATACCCTAATATTGGAGTTCTACGTTCTCAGGGTCCCAAGGGGATCGTGTCCGCCCTCTATACACACCTGCTTAATAACCGCATGCTAGGGACTCCCTTGACTGTTGAGGGCAGGTGGAAGCTGCTTATACCATCCCTTACTTCTGAAGAGTGGAAGGATGCCTTGTTAGCCCCAACTAGAGTGTCCCCCTCCATAAATAATAAGATGACCCAGCTTTTTATATTGCATTATAGCTATCTGACCCCTGTTAGACTACATAAGATGGGCAGGATTGATCACTCCAGGTGTCATAGATGCAGCGTGGAGGGTGCTGACTTTTGGCATATGATCTGGGACTGCCCAGATATCCGACAGTACTGGAACTCGGTGCTGGAGGTCCTCAGAACCTTGGTCCCCCCGACGCTGCAGCTGTGCCCCAAGATGTGCATTCTGGGGATAATGGACGAGGAGTCTTGGACTCACTATCAAAGAATCTTCCTGGAGGAAACACTCTTTCTTGCCAGAAAGGCGATTGCACTGCGATGGATGGGCGACATCCCCCCCACAAAGAGTCAGTGGCTCGCTTTTGTGAATAATACGGTCTCTATGGAAAATATTGTGTATAAACACAGGGGCTGTCCACAGAAGTTTGACAGGGTATGGGGCGATTGGTGTTCATCCCCACTCACGCTGCGCGCCACACACCTGCACTCGACGGCTGATGATGTCTAGGGCTCCCTTATCACATATGAAGCTTCATGATCGACCTACCAATGCCCACATCTTGCGGATCACCCATATATGCTAGTAATGTATTTGCATTGAACTATTGTACAATCTCGTCACCTGTGTATCAACCCTGTAATCTTTCATGTATGACTCCTACAGCATGTAACTACAGTCTTCTATGTGTACTAGCAGTGTTTATGATAGGCCCCTGCGTGGGCTACTACTCTGTCGTATTTGTGCCATACTTGTTCTATTATCTCTTAATAAAACGAGTTTAAAAAAAAAAAGATATGGCCTTTTTCTGGAGGTCCCGGACCCGCCCTTGCTGCTGGATCTCCCTCAGGAACTGGTCCTGGCAGCTCCTCCAGTGACTTTTTACTTCATCAACTTGGAATAAAAATACAACAAACATTTACCAAACAATACTTTCTTAACAGAGGACTACGTATGCCATGTGCTATGCTAGGGAAGTCAACGCATGACATGTGCTATGCTAGGGAGGACAACGTATGACATGTGCTATGCTAGGGAGGACAACGTATGACATGTGCTATGCTAGGGAGGACAACGTATGACATGTGCTATGCTAGGGAGGACAATATGGATCAAACATGTATACATTGTCCACTTTACTTACCAAACCTCTGCCGACTCTGGCCTTGAGTATTCTCCCATATAGTACTGAAAACCTCCTGGGCTATTTCGAGCCATGCCACGTCCTTCTTGTACCGTTCCCGACCGGCTGTCCCAAAGACATGGCCTCTCCTCCTACATCCATGGCTTTTGGGGCCTTTCGCATCTTGAAATTCACTCCGCAAGGGCAAGACAACCAAGAACAAATCTCTTTCCCATGCAGTGCCTGCAGCCAGACACTGAGAACTGAACTTCCTGTCTTAAATCCCTTCACTGTTGCTAAGTTACTTGCGTTTACAACGCAACGCAGTGCATCCTTATGCAATGCCTTTTCACGCAGCCCCATTCATTTCTATGGGGCCTGTGTTGCGTGAAAACGCAGAATCTAGAACATGCTGCGATTTTCACGCAAGGCCCCTTTCACATGAGCGAGTTTTCCAAGTGGGTGCAATGCATGACGTGAACACATAGGCCCGCACTAAATCCTGACCCATTCACTGATGGCTGCTAGGAGATGTTGTTTGTCAACCTTCAGTTTTTATCACAAAAAACTGAACAACTGAACACAATCTCAGACAAAGGCCTCTTGCACACGAACATTTTTTTTCCCGTTTACGTTCCATTTTTTGCGTTACGTATACGGAACCATTCGTTTCAATGGATCTTAAAAAAACGGAAGGTACTCCGTATGCCTTCTGTTTCAGTATTTCCGTTTTTCCGTTCTGTTTAGAGATAGAACATGTCCTATTATTTTCCGCATAACGGACAAGGATAGTACTGTTCTATAAGGGGACAGATGTTCCGTTCCACAAAAAACGGAATGCACATGGACGTCATCCGTATTTTTGCTAATCCGTTTTTGCGGACTGCAAAAACGGCCACACCATGCTGTTAGTCTGTTCATTTACATGGTGCAGTTTGGAAGGGGTAAGGTAAGAGCCAATGGTCCAGGTACTCCGTGTCAGCACCTGGACCAGTGGCTGTCTGAAGGAGGAAACCCTGCGATCGTTGGCGGACCATAAATATATGGCGGTTATCCAAACTGAAGTATATTGACAATGTGCGGTCAGGAAGGGGTTAAGGGCCTCTGTAGTAAGGCACATTGACAGTCACTAAAGGGTTAACCCTTCAGAATACCGCCACCAACATGTCATAGACACCTGTGACATCACAAGCACGTATGTCATAAGAGAAAAACCCTTGTAAAAGCGGCGAGCGGCCATATTTGGTGCTGTACTTGATGGACTGAGGACCTTGAGCTTGACTACCCCACCCACCACGCCTTGACGAAATTTGGAGGTTCTAGCAGGAAGACCATCGCCCAATGGGAGCAAAGGGACATCCGCCTAGTCAACCAAATCAGCCCGGCTGCTACACCCCCCCTACTATTTATGTGGCAGCCACATAGTGGCATTACCCTCTAAGCCCAAGGGAAGGGCAGCCCTCCAGCCATGGTTCCCTAGAGGTTTCCTCCACAGGGGTTTTCCTCTCCTGAGTGCTGGAGGGTGACTCTCCGTGAGTCGGGGGTTTGCTATTTTTAATATTTTAAATAAACAATTTAGCCATTTTTTCCCCAAGTCATGTGTTTTGTGTCTTTATTTTGCGTTTTTTGGTTTCATGGGTGTATGCATGATTTTCTCAGGGAGGAGGTTAAAGGGATATTCCCATCCGTGACATATATGGTATATTTTGATAGGATGTGCCATAAATGTCCAATATGAACAGGTTCCAAAGGTGGGACTCGCATCTATGTCCAGAACAGGGGTCCGCATGTGTGGCATCCTCTCCATTCATTGCTATGGGAGTTCCAAAAATAGCGAGCGTGCTCGCCTGTTTTCGGACGTCCCATAGCAGCAAATGGAGAACAAGCAGCACAAGCACGGCCACCTCTTCATTTACCACTATGGGACTCCTGAAAATAGCCAAACCAGAGCTCAGCTATTTTCTGAAGTTCCATAGCATTGAATGAAGGGTGGCCGCACATGCATGACTTGCTGTCTGTACACTTTGGGGGCATCATCCTATGGATAAGATATGTCATAAATGTCCCAAATAGAAATACCCCTTAAATTGAAATTTATTATGAAATAACCAAGATAGTAGAGCACCGTTGCACCGAATGAGAACAGTCGCCGATGATCAACGACTGTTCAGGTGAACGCTGTGGGGTGAATAGATCAATCTTCTACACCAGTTTTATGTCGTTAAAAAGATGCAAATTTAGCCAAGTGTCCAATTTTGTACCTTTGGAACAATGCCTGGCCTAAATATATAAATGCGTATTATATATGTAATATATAATATTAGGGGATTACATACAATAAATAATAACATAGTGTGGTAAGGTGCAAGGTACCGTTGTCGATGGCAGGTACGTGTCACCGAGGTTCCTGGCCTCGGTGAGGTGAGAGCCGGGTTTTTATGTGTCAGCAGCAGCTAGTGCTGCTTGACATTGTTAGTTAGTTTGGCTGCAAAGCCAATCCGGGCCGGCTCTTACTGGGAGTAGGCAAAGAGTTGGGTGGGTGCCTACTCCCCACGGTCCAGGCCGGACTTTATCCGGGCCTTTAAAAGGCAGCCTCCTCAGCAGCTGAGGGTGTGATTGTCCTGGAGCTGCTGTTAGGCTGTGGAATCATCTGAGTTTGGGAGTTCTGATCCAGTCTGTGCTGTGTGGAGTTCACGCTGGAAGCACGAGCCCAAGCAAGGAGGAGTGCAGACGGCCTGAAAGCTTGAGGTCGATCGCCTTGCGGCTGGACTGACAGCCAGGTGCGAACCTGCACCTAAAACCTCCCAGGTGACTGGAACCTGTTTTTGGACTGTTTTGTTTTGCCTTATGATTTCGGATGTGTGTGATTTAACACCAAGAGACTGTTTATTGTTTATGTTGTGCAAGTGTGAATAAAACACTGATTATTGCACCTTCTGGACTCCCTTTTGCCTCTGTACTGCACCCGCACCGCTATCTACCAGAGCGACTCCCCACATTTGGTGTCGGATGCGGGCATGCGCAGTGAGGCTGGCGTGAACGCCAAATTGTTTTTGTTTTGCTGAGCACAAGTGCATGGCATATATAAAACCGGCAAAGTTGCAAACAGGAATTTCTGGCAACATGGAGGCGGCTGTGAAAGCCCTCATGGAGGCTAACGTGCAGCAGCGGGAGACCAACCAACTACTTTTACAGCACGTGATGGCGTTACAAGCTGCAGGAGCGTCCCACCACGACCATGATGCCCGGAAAGCGGTCCGTGCGGCGATCCCAAAGATGACCCCCTCGGACGACGTGGAGACGTATCTGGCGGTCTTTGAAAAGGTGGCCGTGAGGGAGAAGTTACCCCGTGACCAGTGGGCTGAGGTGGTCGCTCCGTTCCTGGGTTCCGGACCCCAGCAGGTGTTTTTCGACTTGGCGGACGACCAAGCGGCTGATTATGACACCGTGAAAGGAGAGATCCTGGCCAGACTGGGGGTGAACGTGCTGGTCCGCGCTCAAAGAGTCCACCAGTGGGACTTTAAAACGACTGAACCCGCTAGGCCGCAGTACTACGATCTGCTGCACAGGCTGCAAAAGTGGCTGCAGCCTGATGTTCTAAGTCCGGCTGCTATGCTGGACCGTCTGCTGGCCGACATCTTTTGGAGGGCCCTGCCTTATCCCCTCCAGCACTGGGTCGGCCAGGCGTCTCCGGTATGTGCCCTGGAGATGGTCGACCTGGTGGAGCGTTACGAGGCCACCAGAAACCTGCAGGGAGTCTTGCTGGGAAGGGGTCAGTCAAACCCCGGAGGCCTCCACCCCAGTTCCGACGTCCGGCGACAGAGAGGCCTGCACGGAATGTACCCCTGCGGATCCGCCTCCCGTGGTATGCTGGAGGTGTCAGGAGCCAGGCCACATCAGGGCCGACTGTCCGCATCGGGGTGAGCCGATGGTTGTGAACTACGGGGGTCGCCACTCCCTGTATGCACGGAAGCTGTGCGCAACTGGCACCCATGAGGTGCAGGATAAAAACCACCTGTGTCAAGTAGAGGTGGGAGATTCCCTGGCGGTGGCCCTGCTGGACTCCGGGAGTCTAGTCTCCCTGGTAAGAGCTGCCCTAGTACGGCCTGCGGAGTATACCGGCCGTAAAATTGGGGTCCTGTGCATCCACGGAGACTTAAAAGACTACCCCACTGCACTAGTGACTTTGTCCACAGCGGCTGGTAAATGGAACCACGAGGTGGCTGTTGCTACCAAACTCCCACATGAACTGATACTTGGGAGGGACTTCCCAGGTTTCCCGGCGCTGTGGCCGGCAATAAAAGTGTCTGATGGACCCGAGACAGGGGTAACCCTAGTAGAGTGGCCTGATACCACTGGAAGGCCAGAACCCTGGGAGCCCGAGTCTGAAGGCCCAGCGGTAGGGGTGACCACTGCTCCAGCGGTAGAGGGGGAGACAACACCACTGAGGGTAATGGTGGGAGACACGGAGGACTTGCCACCGGGACCTGAGTTGGCAGACCTCAATGTCTCCGGGGAAAATTTTGGGACCGCACAACACCGGGACCAAACCCTATCCAGGGCCTGGGAAAGTGTTGTAATAATTGATGGTAAACCCCAGAAACCTGGGGCTGAATTAATGTTTCTGCGATTTATTGTTCTTCAGGATATGTTGTATCGGGTGAACCAACTCCTAGGTGAGCCAGTTGAACAGTTGGTGGTGCCCACCGCATATCGCAAGCTTGTTATGGAGCTTGCCCACCAACATGTTCTTGGGGGACACTTGGGGTGGCAGAAAACCCAGGACCGCATACTGCAGCGGTTTTATTGGCCTGGTGTGTTTAAGGAGGTAGAAGAATATTGTAAATCCTGTCCGACCTGTCAGGTAAATAGCCCCCAGCCGCATTACAGAAGTCCCCTGGTCCCTCTCCCAATAATTGAGGTCCCATTCGAGCGTATTGCCATGGATCTGGTCGGACCCGTACCGAAGTCTGCTAGGGGTCACCAACATATCCTGGTGATTCTGGACTATGCTACTCGATATCCAGAGGCGGTGCCTCTGCGACATACCTCGGCTAAGCACCCCTCGGACGACGTGGAGACGTATCTGGCGGTCTTTGAAAAGGTGGCCGTGAGGGAGAAGTTGCCCCGTGACCAGTGGGCTGAGGTGGTCGCTCCGCTCCTGGGTTCCGACCCCAGCAGGTGTTTTTCGACTTGGCGGACGACCAGCCGGCTGATTATGACACCGTGAAAGGAGAGATCCTGGCCAGACTGGGGTGAACGTGCTGGTCCGCGCTCAAAGAGTCCACCAGTGGGACTTTAAAACGACTGAACCCGCTAGGCCGCAGTACTACGATCTGCTGCACAGGCTGCAAAGTGGCTGCAGCCTGATGTTCTAAGTCCGCTGCTATGCTGGACCGTCTGCTGGCCGACATCTTTGGAGGGCCCTGCCTTATCCCCTCCAGCACTGGGTCGGCCAGGCGTCTCCGGTATGTGCCCTGGAGATGGTCGACCTGGTGGAGCGTTACGAGGCCACCAGAAACCTGCAGGGAGTCTTGCTGGGAAGGGGTCAGTCAAACCCCGGAGGCCTCCACCCCAGTTCCGACGTCCGCGACAGAGAGGCCTGCACGGAATGTACCCCTGCGGATCCGCCTCCCGTGGTATGCTGGAGGTGTCAGGAGCCAGGCCACATCAGGGCCGACTGTCCGCATCGGGGTGAGCCGATGGTTGTGAATCCACGGGGTCGCCACTCCCTGTATGCACGGAAGCTGTGCGCAACTGGCACCCGTGAGGTGCAGGATAAAACCACCTGTGTCAAGTAGAGGTGGGAGATTCCTGGCGGTGGCCCTGCTGGACTCCGGGAGTCTAGTCTCCTGGTAAGAGCTGCCCTAGTACGGCCTGCGCGGAGTATACCGGCCGTAAAATTGGGGTCCTGTGCATCCACGGAGACTTAAAAGACTACCCCACTGCACTAGTGACTTTGTCCACAGCGGCTGGTAAGTGGAACCACGAGGTGGCTGTTGCTACCAAACTCCCACATGAACTGATACTTGGGAGGGACTTCCCAGGTTTCCGGCGCTGTGGCCGGCAATAAAAGTGTCTGATGGACCCGAGACAGGGGTAACCCTAGTAGAGTGGCCTGATACCACTGGAAGGCCAGAACCCTGGGAGCCCGAGTCTGAAGGCCCAGCGGTAGGGGTGACCACTGCTCCAGCGGTAGAGGGGGAGACAACCCCACTGAGGGTAATGGTGGGAGACACGGAGGACTTGCCACCGGGACCTGAGTTGGCAGACCTCAATGTCTCCGGGGAAAATTTTGGGACCGCACAACACCGGGACCAAACCCTATCCAGGGCCTGGGAAAGTGTTGTAATAATTGATGGTAAACCCCAGAAACCTGGGGCTGAATTAATGTTTCTGCGATTTATTGTTCTTCAGGATATGTTGTATCGGGTGAACCAACTCCGAGGTGAGCCAGTTGAACAGTTGGTGGTGCCCACCGCATATCGCAAGCTTGTTATGGAGCTTGCCCACCAACATGTTCTTGGGGGACACTTGGGGTGGCAGAAAACCCAGGACCGCATACTGCAGCGGTTTTATTGGCCTGGTGTGTTTAAGGAGGTAGAAGAATATTGTAAATCCTGTCCGACCTGTCAGGTAAATAGCCCCCAGCCGCATTACAGAAGTCCCCTGGTCCCTCTCCCAATAATTGAGGTCCCATTCGAGCGTATTGCCATGGATCTGGTCGGACCCGTACCGAAGTCTGCTAGGGGTCACCAACATATCCTGGTGATTCTGGACTATGCTACTCGATATCCAGAGGCGGTGCCTCTGCGACATACCTCGGCTAAGCTCATTGCCAAAGAGTTAATGGAAATGTTTTCCCGTGTGGGCCTGCCAAAAGAGATTCTGACAGACCAAGGGACCCCTTTTATGTCTAAAGTTATGAGGGAACTGTGTAAATTATTGAGTATAAAGCAATTGCGGACGTCCGTTTACCATCCGCAAACGGATGGTCTTGTCGAAAGGTTTAACCAAACTCTAAAAAATATGTTAAAAAGGGTGGTGTCTAGAGATGGGAAGGACTGGGACCTGCTTCTGCCCTATCTCATGTTCCGCAGTGCGAGAGGTGCCCCAGGCCTCTACTGGGTTCTCGCCCTTCGAACTGCTTTATGGCAGACACCCTCGGGCCTGTTGGATATCGCCAAGGAAGCGTGGGAACAACAGCCTGTCCCCCACAAAAGTGTCATTGAGTATGTCACCCAGATGCAGGAACGGATGGAAAGGGTGCTGCCGCTGGTCCGGGAGCATATGGAGGCAGCGCAACAAGCCCAGAGTAGGGTGTATAATCGTCAGGCTCGGGTACGGGACTTCAATCCGGGAGATCGGGTTTTGGTTCTGGTACCCACCCTTGACAGCAAGTTCCTAGCTAGGTGGCAGGGCCCCTATGAGGTGATCGAGAAGGTAGGGAAGTAAATTACAAGGTACACCAGCCAGGCGGCGCAAGCCGGAGCAGGTGTACCACGTGAATTTACTAAAGCCGTGGAAGGATAGGAACGTGACCGACGACAACAGCCCCGGCCAGGGCTTCTGGGTGAGAAGGGTCCAGCCCCACAGCTCGAGGCCTGCGAAGCGGTAGCCACGGTAAAATTGCAGACAGCCTGTCTTCCAAACAAGTTCAGGAAGTCAGGAGTTCATCAGTCGGAACACGGATGTGTTCTCGACCTCCCTGGCCGCACGTCTCTCATCCAACATGACATCGCCACTGAGCCTCAGGCCAAGATCCGGTTAAAACCATACCGGGTACCCGAGGCTCGGCGACGGGCCATCGCTGAGGAAGTGCAATTAATGTTGAAGCTTGATGTCATTGAGGAGTCGAAAAGTGAGTGGGCCAGTCCCATAGTTCTAATACCTAAGCCGGATGGGACGCTGTGGTTCTGCAACGATTTTCGTAAGTTAAATGAAGTGTCCAAGTTTGATGCGTATCCCATGCCCCGGTAGACGAGCTTGTTGAGAATTTAGGACAAGCCCGGTATTTTTCTGTGCTAGACCTCACTAAAGGGTACTGGCAGGTACCCTTAACGGAGTCGGCCAAGGAAAACCGCTTTGTTACCCGCAGGGCCTGTATCACTACAAGGTGTTACCCTTGGCCTGCATGGCGCCCGCCACCTTCCAAAGGTTAATGGACATAGTGCTGCGACCTCATCGCCGGTACGCCTCGGCCTACTTAGATGATGTAATCATCCACAGCACCGACTGGGAAAGCCATTTGCCCAAAGTGCAGGCGGTAGTGGATGCCCTGAGGAAAGCTGGTCTAACCGCCAATCCAAAGAAGTGTGCGATTGGGTTGGAAGAGACTAAATATCTGGGATATGTTATTGGGCGGGAGTCATCAAGCCGCAGGTAACTAAGGTAGAAGCCATACGTAACTGGCCCCGACCGGTCACCACCAGGCAGGTAAAGTCCTTCCTGGGAATGGTAGGGTACTACATGCGGTTTGCTGCCCCACTTTGCCACAATAGCAGCGCCATTGACAGACCTGTTGAAGGGGCGAAAGTCTGGGAAGGTTAGCTGGAGTGAGAAGGCGGAGGAGGCTTTCTCCGCGTTGAAGTCGGCCCTGTGTGGGTCCCCGGCTTTGGTGACACCCGACTTCAACAGGGAGTTCGTCGCACAGACCGACGCCTCGGAGGTAGGCCTCGGTGCGGTACTGTCTCAGGAGGTCAACGGGAAGAACATCCCGTTGTCTTCCTGAGCCGTAAGCTCAGTCCCGCCGAGTCCAGGTATAGTATAGTGGAGAGGAGTGCCTGGCTATCAAGTGGGCACTCGAATCTCTCCGCTACTACCTGTTAGGGAGGAGGGTTCCGTCTGAGACCGACCATTCCCCTCTCAAGTGGATGATCCAGGCAAAGGAGAGGGAATGCTCGGGTCACCAGGTGGTTCCTATCCCTGCAGAACCTTAAGTTCTCTGTAGAACACAGGGCAGGCCGCTTGCAGGGTAACGCGCAGATGCCCTGTCCCGCGCCCACTGCCTTCACATGTGTTCACCCCCCAGGGTTGAACAAAGGGGGGTATGTGGTAATGTGCAAGG
>CM065589.1:340892164-340910911 GCA_033119425.1 Bufotes viridis | reverse complement strand
GCGCTGTCCCGTTCAGTATTCGGCGCAGGCGAGTGAGTGAAGGGAGCTAGCCGGCTGCCTCACTGCGCCTGCGACGAATACTGAATGGCGTGAGATTTCCCCAGCGCACAGGGCCGGCAGTTGGAGGTGAAGGCTGCCTGGCCCTGTCAATCTAGTATAGCAGGGCGTGGCCAGAGTTGGGAAAACTGAGTCTCTAGGAGCATGGGCAATGCCCCCTGCACCTAAAGGCTAATTAGCATATTATAAAAGTTATATTTCTGGAGTAACGGGGACATAAATAAAAGTAGGAATAGGCTAGTTAGGTTCAGTTGACATTAACACATCGCCAATGTCAGCTAGTTTAATAGGGTTAATTCTGGTGACAGAAACCCTTTAACGGCAAAAATTCACAACAGGTGTTTGATCCACAAATCTCCCAATAAATTTCCTGGTTCAATTAGAATTTGCATTTAAACAGTCCTCCTCATCATGCTGTTCACATTTTGAAATTCTTAGGACCAAGACGACACCAAACAATTGATCAACAGTACCTCGCCACTGTGAGGCTTGAAGCAGGATGTTCTTAGACGGAAGTGGCAATTGAGCTGAGAGTGTCATAGTGTCATCAGCAGGTTGCAACAGAGATACTGAGAGACTGGAAGAGTCACAGAAAGGCCACATCCCACACTGAAGACCTCCTCATTATGAACAATGCCCTGCAGAACTGGATGATGAATGCCACAAAACTCCAGGCACGTTTAAGGGAGGTGAGAGGCACCCAAGTGTCACATTAGACCATTAAAAAACAAAAAAATGATGTCCGCCAACGATGTTGGAGATGTCAGGTAGAGCACTATGTATCAGCCACTGTTTGCCTTTGATGGTGGTTGTGTTATAATTGTGGGCAGGTGGGTCTAGTGAATACAGAAATACCCTACACTTTGTTAATGGTACAGTGACAAGCCCATACTACTTGAATAACATCATTAATCCAGTCATTGTGCCTCTGCATGAACACAGACCAAATTTCAAATTCATGAATGACAATGCGCCTGCTCTTTGAGGTCGCATCATAAGGGAATGGATGCTGAGACTAGGGTACCTCAAATTAAGTGTCCTGCACTTTTTCCAGACCTGAATCCCATTGAAAACTTATAGGATCAGCTGAGTCGCCATGTAGAGGCTCATAACTCTGTGCCCCAGAACCTCAATGACCTGATGACCACCCTCCAAGAAGAGTGGGCTGCCATGCCTCAGCAGACAATTACTTGACTTGTGAGCAGCATGAGAC
Organism: Bufotes viridis; assembly: GCA_033119425.1. NCBI lineage: Eukaryota > Metazoa > Chordata > Amphibia > Anura > Bufonidae > Bufotes > Bufotes viridis. The sequence goes on along the minus strand of CM065589.1, from coordinate 340,909,641 downwards.
ATCATTGTCAAGCTGTAATTGCTGTTCAAGGCCACGACAAGTTATTGAGACATTGACTTTTCTTGAGGTGGTATACCCACCACCGTTATTGGCTTTTGTTTTAATAAATTGTTTGAGATAAGAAAAATCACTATTGGATACTTCTACTTTAATGATATATTACTGTAGCATGAACTTTTTACATTTTCCATAAATTTCACCCGAGAGCCAAATATCCCTAACTATTTGTGAGTAGTGTATCTACTAGGTACTGCCTTGTCTGTTCCATGCTGTGCTGCTACTGCTGCCACATGCCACTAATACCCCTACACACCTTATACCCTACACATGCACCCTGTACTTATGCTGCTCCCAAAAAAAGGAGAAGTTTTCAAGTCTTGTTAAAAAAAAAAAAACACTGTTTCTTCTAACACTACTATTTATGCATTTAACAGGGGCAGGTGCCTGTCCACTTAAAGCATGATTTGTGGATTGCTTGTTGAGAACAAGCCACTGTTTTTTTCCCTGATAACAGTGTGTGTTCAAACACCACCGTTCCCCAATAAGGGACAATTTTTGATTCATTTTCAATATTAAAAAGCATAACAATTGCAAGGTTGCATTGTGTTAAACGTACCTTATGTTAACGCGGTCAATGATGCGTTTACCCAAAGCTATGCAAGTCAGTGACACTGACATTATTTGCTATTGCGGTAATTGCATTAAAGAGCCTAAAAGGAGGGGGAGCAATACTTGGAAAAACAGAAAGACAAGGAGACCTCAGAGTGTCATATACCAATTTTTCAGACCAATCAGAGCACATTCAATTTGAGTAGAATTGATTTGGCTGGGCGTGGTTGGATGAGCATGTGAGAAGACGCACGATCGCTGAGCTCCTGCACTGTCCCGGGCTTTTATCCTGTTTATCCCCGACTGAAATACTCTTAACCTGCCCTGGACTGCTGTGATCCCTGGTGTAATTGCTTACCTACCCGGTGAATGAAAAATCAAGCAGCCATGACAAGGAAGAAAGACGGGAGAGGCACTGAACGTGACTCACAAGATGGCGCGGGAGCGGCTACCCCGAGGCGCCGAGATCGCGCCGCCGAAGCGCAGAGAGATGCGGCGGCCCGGTTGCAAAAATTCGCCTGTTCCTCCACGCAGATGAAACAGCGTCGACCCAAAGATCACTGTGAGTGTGATCCGACCGCATTGGGAGAGATGGTGGCGGCTGAGAAGGAGGTGGGTGGAGAGACTCTAATACAAGGCCGCAACAAATATGGCGTCTTGCAAATGAGTGACGGTGAGCCTGACTCAGAGATAGAGGAGTCTGACGCTGAGGAGCCTACCTTGAAAGATGTGATGACTGCCATCTCAAAATGTGGAAAATCCTTACACACACTAAATGTGCAGGTGGGAGCCATTAAGGAGAACATATCCTTACTTCGGCATGATTTCAGGAAACTGACAGAACGTACTACAGAGCTGGAGGGCAGGATGGGGATGTGGAAGATGCGGTGCAACCACTGCAAAATACTGCTACTACCCATACCCGCATGATCGATCTGTTATCAGCAAAACAGGATGTTATGGAGAATCGGCTGCGCCGAAATAATGTCAGGATTGTTGGAGTGCCAGAAAAAGTGGAGGGACAAAATCCGACTGAATTTTTTGAGAACTGGCTGAAGGAACAATTCGGGGTTGATGTTCTAACTCCGCTCTTTGCAGTTGAACGGGCACACAGAGTTCCCACCAGACCGTTGCCTCCAGGGGCTCCACCAAGGCCTGTACTTGCTAAAATATTACACTATAAAGATCGAGATATCCTCCTTAAGCGGGCCAGAGATATGCCTGAGCTTGCTATCGATGGCCAAAGGGTGTCGCTATACCCAGATTATTCAATGGAGGTACAGAAGCGCAGGGCCCGATTCACAGAGATCAAGCGCAGGCTCCGCACCATCGGTGTCAGCTACTCCATGATATACCCGGCACGCCTCCGTGTGGTGGCGCTGGGCTCTACAAGCTTTTTCGAGGATCCGAAGGAAGCTGCAAGGTGGCTAGATAGTCACGAAGGACGGATTCGTCAGGAGCAACAACCGCCTAATTGAAAAGTCTATTGATAGTGGATACTGTAATGTGCTATGCAGACGTCAGATAACGTAGCTACTTATGTCTGTGAGTTTGTATGATCTTTGTTACTAGAATGATGTGGTGGGTATGCCTGACGTGTTCTCAAAAGTTACCGTTATATGTGTCAGTTGAGTTCATGGTTGCGGATCATTCTGCTAGAATTTATACACGGGAGTTGGTCACTTACTACACCCGGGTTCAGTGTAGGAAGCTGCGGTATGGTTCAAAGTGTTGGCTGAGAGCTTAACAGTTATAAGGTTATGCCTTTCTAGGGTTATAGTTTGTTACTGAGTCTTCTGGGAACCATAGCCCCTCAGACCATCTGTGGGGTAAGTAGGGTTATCAGCGTTGCTCCCATTGTCAATAGAGATTTCAAGTCTACCCACTGACCTAGTGCAAGGTGTATTGGTGGGATCTATTGGCAAGATCAATGCTGTGCCCAGTTCACAAGTTGGGGTATATAGCTAATAGTGTTTTTGGGGAGGGGATGGGAGGGTAGGGTAGCCATTATATTTTCCGAAATACTGGGAGATGGGTTCCGTCGACTCCGTTATGTATCTTATTGGTCCTATGCTCTTCTTGCTGGTAAAATGAGATCTAATGGGTTACTCTTTTGGGTCTCGGAACCATTACTTTATATTCAGCTATGTCTAATGGAGTGAATATATTGAGCTGGAACATCAGAGGCATAAAAGATAGTACTAAACGTAGGGCCATATTGGATAGTATGGGGACCCACCAGCCCCTGATATGCTGCTTCCAAGAAACACACCTGCTGCCAGATCAGGTACGTCTCCTACAATATTCTTGGGTAGGTCAGAGTTTCCATTCTACATACTCTACGTATGCCAGAGGTGTCAGTGTCCTGATACATAAAAATATTGCATTTGTCAGTAAAATTGATCAGGAAGGCCGTTTTGTCTTTCTGTATATCCCGCCGCCATTCTCTCCCGCAGCAGTCAATATAATAATATCCTTACTGGCCGACTATCCAGGAGTCCCGGCATTAATCCTTGGTGATTTCAATAGTGTTATTTGCCCACAGATTGACAAACTAGGCACGGCAGCGCAGGCGACAGCAGAGGGGTGCACTTCATTTGGACGACTTCTATCTGAGGCGTCTCTTATGGATTTCTGGAGGTTAACTAACCCTGATGCTAAGCAATATTCATGTTGTTCCAGTACATACAATTCCCTATCAAGAATTGATTTGGTCTTAAATAACGTGGAGATGGCTAAATTCATTAGGGAAGTGCAATACCTACCTAGAAGGTTGACGGACCACTCCCCCATATTAGTACGGGTAGGACTTGTTCCCCCACGAATAGGTCAAGGTACTGGTTGGAAATTTAACCCCTTCTGGGTATAAAAATAAAGCTAAAGGAGTTTTTTGAGTTAAATCTGCCTAGTGGGACACGCCTTGTGGTATGGGATACCATGAAGGCTTTTCTGAGGGGACTCCTTATGGCAGAAGTGAATAAAAAGAAAAGTAAGTCTAAGGTACTTGTGCAGGGCCTAATGCAGGAGGTGGAACAGTCAGAGGCTCAATATGTAGAATGCCCTCTGGAGACACATAGGATACTATGGCAGGAAGCACAGCGAAAGCTGACAGAAAGACTGCTTATTAACGCAAAGGATAGACAGTTTTTCCAGCGTCAGAGGTACTTTGAAGAGGGTGAGAAAACAGGGCGTTTACTAGCACAAATATCTAAGGCTCAACAGCCGTCTGCATATATAGCTGCTTTAAGAGATAGTGGGGGACAGCTGCGCACAGAACCTGAACAAGTACTAGGTGTTATGCTTAACTTCTATGACTCTCTGTATCGGTCTAGAATAGAAGGTACGGAGGCGGAGCTAGATGGCTTTATCGAGTCTTTGGAGCTGCCTGTCCTAAGTGAGGAACAGCGGAAGTGCTTAGATGCCCCTATCAATACTGAGGAGATGGAAAAAGCTCTGTCGGGTATGTCCAATAATAAATCCCCTGGTAGTGATGGTTTACCGTCAGAAATCTATAAGACATTTGCAGATGTCTTACTCCCCCAGTTGGTGGACGTCTTTAAAGATGCCCTTATACAGGGGGAGTTGCCATCCAGTATGAATGAGGCAACGATAGTTGTAATTCCGAAGCCTGGAAAAGACCTATTAGAAGCTGAGTCTTACAGACCCATATCGCTGCTTCAGACTGATGTAAAGATACTTGCCAAGTTACTGGCGAATCGGCTAAATTCGGTTATCTCGGGCCTCATTCATACTGATCAGGCGGGTTTCATGCCCAATATGTCCACAGCTGTGAATATACGCCGGTTATTCCTCAATATTCAGGCTAGCCAGGTCCACACCTCGGATGCGGCCAAAGCATTTGACAGTGTGGAATGGTGTTATTTGTGGGCAGTGTTGAAAAAAATGGGGTTTGGACCAATATTTATTGGGTGGATACAACTTCTATATAAATGCCCCTCTGCCCGGGTTCGTGTAAATGGAAACTTGTCTGATCGCTTCTCCTTGCACAGGGGGACTAGGCAGGGCTGCCCCTTGTCCCCTTTGCTGTTCGCTATAGCGATAGAACCATTAGCGTCGGCTATCAGGAGGACAGTTGAGATAAAGGGTTTCACTTACGGGGCTCTAGTTGAGAAGATAGCTCTTTATGCAGACGACCTGCTACTTTTTCTCGATGAGTGGAAGGTATCTCTTCCAAAAGCCATTGCTTTGATTAATAAATTTGGCAAATTCTCTGGGCTGAAAATCAATTGGTCTAAATCTGCACTGCTGATCCTCACTGGGAATAGGGACTCAACTCCAACACATGCAGAAGGATTACAGGTGGTCTCAACCTTTAAATATCTAGGCATTCATGTGTCACAAAAAACACAAGAATTTGAACATTTAAACCTGACGTCATTACTGCATAAGTTTAGGCAGAAGGTGCAGGTATGGTCTAAACTGCCATTGTCCATCATAGGGCGCACTAATCTGATCAAAATGGTCCTGATGCCTCAACTTCTCTACCTGTTACACAACTCCCCGGTTTGGATACCTCTTCGGTTCTTTCACACCGTGAATGCGATTTTTAGGGATCTGATATGGAAAAAGAAAACCCCCCGGATTAAACTTACGACGTTATGTAGGCCAAAAACAGATGGTGGTCTGGGAGTACCTGACCCGAGAATGTATTATCTGGCGGCACAGTTGCAGCATATCAGGGGTTGGGGTTCTGATAGCGGCCTAAACACTGCGGGAGAAATGGTGAAATATTTAGTAGGTAATAGGAACTTGCTCTCAGCAATGGAAGATGGCACCTTGCGAAACAAAGGGGCTACAATTTCGGTTTTACGTACTATCTATAATGTGTGGTGGAAGGCTCGGACGATTGTGGGATTACAGGGATACACTTCATTTACTCCAATCTGGCCTAACGTACTATATGAGGAGGTGCATAAAGTTCAATCAGTTCAAGCATGGGAAACGTATGGGTTGAGAAACATGCATCAATTATTTGAAAATGGGATACTTAAGGAGTACTCAAAATTGCAGCAAGAATTTGGGTTACCAAGATCTCAGTTTTTCATATATCTGCAGTTGAGACACGCCATTAGGGCACAGGAGCGGGTGGTTAAAATAGGTCCTGCCCCAAAACACTCAATGCTGGAACTCACAAGCTCCCAAGGGTCGACTAGTGGGGTCATATCTTTACACTACCTAACCCTTATGGATGCCCAGATTAAGAAACAACCCTTGCAGCTGTATGATAGATGGAAAACTGATGTACCAGATCTGTCGGAGGAACTATGGAACTCAGTGTTGGAAGATTTCACACAGGTAGCAGTGAGCGAGGCCCACAGAGTGTCACAGTTACTATTTATACATAGAGTTTATAAAACTCCAGTACTGCTTAAGAAAATGGGCTATAGACCAGACGATCTCTGCCCCAGGTGTGACGTCTCCAACACTGACTTGATTCATCTTATGTGGAACTGTCCTAAATTAAGAAGATACTGGGAGAAAGTAGTAAATACGATTAATAGTGTTTTTGATATTGCTTTAGATGTGGATGTGCTGAAATGTCTACTGGGGTGTGTGGATCAGCTTGAGTTGTCAGCAGACACTAGGCTGGCGGTTATAAGGGTGTTGTATCAAGCCAGGAAAGTTATAGCATACCACTGGATCGATAGGGAACCCCCACACTGTAAGGAGTTAGTGGCTAAAGTACGAACGTTAATACTGTTAGAGCAATTTGTGTACCAGAAACGAAATACTTTGCAGAAATTCTCTAAAATATGGTCCCCATGGATACAAAAATACAACATTCCGGTTTGAGATATATATAACTTTGAATGGAACGTGGGGAGAGTGATTGTGGTTTTTAGATTGCTGTAATTATATGTGTATACTGGTATAGTGTATTTGATGTATGTCTCTGAATTTGATCTTGCCGCCGGATACCAGTTTGGAGTTATAAAATGGTCGGAAGCTGGATAATTAAATGCTTAATATAATATCGCATGGACTGTTACGAACATTTCAATGCCATCAGCACTGTATCCTTACATATTTACCTGATTCCTTCGTACGCTATAAATATATAAGAACAAGAAATGTCGTCGGTGGACCGAGGAAACTGTCTGCTGGACTTTGGGATATAATGGCTACAGGGTGGGAGAGGGCTGGGGGGAGGTATTGTTTTTGTTTGTTTTGTGATAAAATGTCAGAAAAACATTTTAATAAAAATTATCTGATTCAAAAAAAGAATTGATTTGGCTGGGAATCAAATAAAAAAAAAAAAAATTGGTAAAGAGGACACTAGATGAAGTTGGCTCCTCTCTTTAAACACACACAATCAGTTCACAATCAGCACGCAATTTTTGAGGAAATTCGGCAGAGTGCTTGTTCCACACATCCTGGACAACCAACCATAGAGGATGTAGGCTTTCTCAAATCCTTCTGTATCTTCCCGTAATCCCAGACAGACTCAATAATGTTGAGATCTGGCCTCTGTGGGGACCATATCATCGGTTCTAGGACACCATGGTATTCTTTACGCTGAAGATAGCTGTTAATGACCCTGGCTGATTGTTCAGTATGGTCATAAACTTGTGTCAATAAGGCATCTCCCTGATGGTACTGTGTGATGGACCATTACCTGTTTATTTCTCTGTCTGGGATTACAAAAAGACAGAAGGATTTAAGGAAGATCTACTGTTATTTCTTTAACATGTCTGGATCAACCTCCCCACAGAGTTTTGTTAAAATCTTTTTGCAAAGGTACCTAGAAGGACTGAAGCCGTTTTGAAGGTAAAGAGTGATCACACCAAATATCGATAGGATTTAGATTTCTGTTTTGTTTATTCATTTTGCATTTTATTAACTGATAACAAATAAACTATTAACACTTCTATTTTTGAAAGTATCTATCTCAGTGAAGAACAGCTGGTGGCTATTGTTAAGATATTTTTCATTGCTGGGTCTGGTTTTTGACAAAACATTTATAAATATATGGAGAAAATACAAGACTACAAACATACACTGTGGGCACAATTATTAGGCAAGTACTTTGACCATATAATTTTATGCATATCTTCCAACTGCAAGCTTTATACACTTGAATGCTTATTGGACTGAAGCATATCAGATGTTGTGTATTTGTATAATGAGGGAGGGTGTGGCCTAAGGAGATCAAGACCATATATTGAGATATGCATAATTATAAGGCAAAATGGACCAAAAAAAAAAAAGAGATTTAACAGACTTGAATAAAAAATTTGTTAAATGTCTTTCAGAGGGATGAGGCACTTTTGCAATTGCTAAGATATTGGGGACTTTTTCATTTAGTTACATAATAATTTTGTACACTAATAGTTATACACACAAAAATATTCTCCTAAGAAAGCCAAAACCTCACTTTTGCCTTATAAATATTCAGGTTTAAGGTGTACTAACATTTTGGATTGACCGACAGCACTGTAGTTAAAAAAAAAATTAATTCTCAAAAATACAACTTGCCTAATAATTTTGCACACGGTGTAGCTAGTCATATGAGTATATATTTCCGCTTTTAGATTCTAGATCTGGCTCCTGCTAAATACTATGAAAGCATGCTGAAAGATGCTCTAAATGACTTCTAGTCGTCTTTAGCTATACTGAAGGCTTTCTGAACCAAGGCAGCATTTGTCCAGATTCTAGTACATTAGAATATATATTTCGAGGACAAGAAAAAAAATACACTTGTGGGGTAGAAAGTGAGTGCGCATATGCTAATATGCTTCTTCACAATTAATATGTCATATATAAAGCAATGTACATGTTCACTATACATACTTGAGAGTAACAGGTTCTTCTTTCTGCCTCCTTCTCTTGGCCTCTTGGTCTCAAGTTTGACCCCTCTTACAGACTGGGGTGTAGAAGGAACTACATCTGCAGTTTGTGGCTCTGCAGTAGGTTCCTCTTGTTTTTCCTAAAAGAACATAGATAAGTAGGTACAAGTTTATAGATAATTGTCACTCATTGTATCATATTAATACATTAAAAGACAGGAAAGGATAACTTATTACTTAAAGGGTTTTTTCTGGGATTTTGATACTGATGACCTATCCTCAGGATAGGTTATCAGTAGCTGATCGTTGGTGGTCAGACACCCGGGACCCCCGACGATCAGCTGTTTGAGAAAGCACCGGTGCTCTTTTATGGGATGTAAAGTCAGCAATATATATAGTAGTTAAAGGAGTTGTCCAAGATCATTACAAATTTGAGGAATTCCCCAGAATGCTATAAACTAAAATGACTGCATACTTATCTTTCTCCAGCAGCATTTTCTGCGCCGCCAGTCAAGTCCTACCACTGTTTGTTTACACACTGTAGTTTGGACGTGCAGCGTTTAACCCCTTCAGAACCAGGCCATTTTTCACCTTAAGGACCAGGCCATTTTTTGCAAATCTGACATGACCCACTTTATGTGGTGACAACTTTAAAACGCTTTTACTTATCCAAGCCATTCTGAGATTGTTTTTTCGTCACATATTGTACTTCATCACACTGGTAAAATGGAGTAAAAAAAAATAAATACCAAATTTACCAAAAATTTGCAAAAATTAGCAAATTTCCAAGTTTCAATTTCTTTACTTCTATAATACATAGTAATTCCTACAAAAATAGTGATTACTGTACATTCCGCATATGTCTACTTGATGTTTGGATCATTTTGGGAATGACATTTTATTTTTTGGGGACGTTACAAGGCTTAGAAGTTTAGAAGCAAATCTTAAAAATTTTCAGAAATTTCCAAAAACCCACCTTTTAAAGGACCAGTTCAGGTCTGAAGTCACTTTGTGAGGCTTGCATAATAGAAACCACCCAAAAATGACCCCATTCTAGAAACTACACCCCTCAAGGTATTCAAAACTGATTTTACAAATGTCGTTAACCCTTTAGGTGTGCCACAAGAATTAATGGAAAATGGAGATGACATTTCACAATTTCACTTTTTTGGCAAACTTTCCATTTTAATCCTTTTTTTACGCTAACAAAGCTAGGGTTAACAGCCAAACAAAACTGAATATTTATTGCCCTGATTCTGTAGTTTGCAGAAACACCCCATATGTGGTCGTAAACTGCTGTACGGGGACACGGCAGGATGCAAAATGAAAGGAACGCCTATGATTTCTGGAATGCAGATTTTGATGGCTTTTTTTGTTTAAACCATGTCCCATTTGAAGAGCCCCTGATGCACCCCTAGAGTAGAAACTCCAAAAAAGTGATCCCATCTAAGAAACTACACCCCTCAAGATATTCCAAACTGATTTTACAAACTTTGTTAACCTTTTAGGTGTTCCACAAGAGTTATTGGAAAAAGGAGATTAAATTAAAAAAAAAGTTTTTTTGTTACTTTCCATAAAAAAACTCAATATAGAGCAACCAAAAATAATATTTACCCTAAAATAGTCCCAAAAAAACTACCACCTTATCCTGTAGTTTCAAAGATGGGGTCACTTTTATGGAGTTTCCACTCTAGGGGTGCATCAGGGGGGCTCGAAATGGGTCATGGTGTAAAAAACCAGTCCAGCAAAATTTGCCTTCCAAAAACCATAAGGCGTTCCCATCCTTCGATGTTCTGCCGTTTGGCCAAACAGTAGTTTACGACCACATATGGGGTGTTTCTGCAAAGTACAGAATCAGGGCAACCCATATTGAGTTTTGTTTGGCTGTTAACCCTTGTTTTATTCCTGGAATAAATGGATTCAAATGGAAACTTTTCAAAAAAAAAAAATCAAAATTCTAAAATTGTTTCTCCATCTGCCATTAACTCTTATGGAACACCTAAAGGGTTAACAAAGTTTATAAAACCCGTTTTGAATACCTTGAGGGGTGTACTTTCTTAGATGGAGTCACTTTTTTGGAATTTCTATTCTAGGGGTGCATCAAGGGGGCTTGAAATGGGACATGGTGTTAAAAAAAACCCGTCCAGCAAAATCTGCCTTCCAAAAACCATATGGCGTTCCTCTCCTTCAATGTCTTGCCGTTTGGCCAAACAGTAGTTTACGACCACATATGGGGTGTTTCTGCAAAGTACAGAATCAGGGCAACCGATATTGAATTTTGTTTAGCAGTTAACCCTTGATTTATTCCTGGATAAAATGGATTCAAATGGAAAATTTTCCAAAAAAATCTAAATTCAGAAATTTTATCTCCATTTTTCATTAATTCTTGTGGAACACCAAAAGGGTTAACAAAGTCTGTAAAATCAGTTTTGAATACTTTAAAGGGGTGTAGTTTACAAAATGGGGTCATTTTTGGGTGGTTTCTATTATGTAAGCCTCCCAAAGTGACTTCAGACCTGAACTGATCCTTAAAAAATGGGTTTTGGAAAATTTCTGAAAAATTTCAAAATTTGCTTCTAAACTTCTAAGGCTTGTAACATCCCCAAAAAATAAAATGGCATTCCCAAAATGCTCCAAACATGAAGTAGACATATGGAGAATGTAAAGTAATAACTATTTTTGGGGGTATTACTATGTATTTTAGAAGTAGAGAATTTTAAACTTTGAAATTTGCAAATTTTTCAAAATCTTTGGTAAATTTGGTCTTTTTTTATACAAAAAAATTAACTTTTTTGAATTTTTTTTAGCAGTGTCATGAAGTACAATATGTGACGAAGAAACAATCTCAGAACGGCCTGGGTAAGTAAAAGCGTTTTAAAGTTATTCACACTTAAAGTGATACATGTCAGATTTGCAAAAAATGGCCTGTCCTTAAGCGGTTAAAGAAGCACTCACACAAAAATATTTATTCTGATCTGTTAGAAAGGTACAGTACATGATGTAAAATGTAGTGAAGGTAATCTTCTTACCAGTGACTGTATTTTTGAGTTATCCCTAACCTTCTGATCCTCAGCTGTGTCATGTGACCAGCCATCAGATTTCCAAATAACATAGCATAGTATGTGTGGACAGGAAGTCAGTTTCTCTATGTATTTCTATGGGTGCCTCAATGTCAGTATTAGAAATTAATAGAGAAGTAAGTGACTTCCTGTCCTGTGTCAATTGGAAATCTGAGTGCTGGTCACATGACAGCTAAGGATCAGAAGGAAGGTTATAACTCACAAATACAGTCAGTGGTAAGAAGATTACCTTCACTAGGGATTACATCATACACCTTTCTAACAGATCAGAGAATAAACATTTTTGTGAAAGCGCTACTTTAATTGTAATGAACATAAAGTTTCATTCACCCAGTGGAGTTCCCTGCCCCGCCGCCGATCACCGCCATAGGCTTCAGGCCTAGTAGGCCTGAGGCCTATATGGAAGTGAAATCCCGGGCAGGCGTGCGCGATGACGTCATCGCGTGCGCCTGTGGCTGGACGTTGCAGCTTAGTGAAGTCTGCAAGCAAGCGCCTGGACACAGGTGAGTATTTAGCTTTTATTTATTTTTTGTTTTGTGTGTGCAGTAAGTTTTGGGGACACAGGAGGACATGTGGGGGAAAAATATTATGGTGGGATACTGTGTGGGGGCAATAAATATGGAAGGGATTACTATGTGGGGGGCAATGTGGAGAAAACTGTGTGGGGACAAATTACTATATGGGGGGGCAGTGTGGGGGAAATTACTGTGTGGGGGAAACTACTGTGTCGGAGCAGTGTGGCGTACACTACTGTGTGGGGGCAGTGTGGGGTACTCTACTGTCTGGAAGACACTACTGTGTGGGGGCAGTGTGGGGTACACTACTGTGTGGGGGAAACTACTGTAGGGGGGCAGTGTGGGGGACACTACTGTAGGGGGCAGTGTGGGGGACACCAGAGAAAGGACCCCCCCGCCTGCCAAGCACCCTAGTCACGCCACTGCATTCACCTCTATTTCATTTCTCTGCAGACTACTGCTCAGACTAGATGGAATGCAGCTGGATAAAACGACACTTCTTGCCTCAGTAGATGTTGAAGACCATCTGGGTCTCAAAGCAGTATCGAGCTTCCTAGCAACCAGGGACACTTTCCCGATACCACATAATTAATTGGTGCTTGACCTAGTATTTAACCTCTAACTCTCTTCTTTTTAATGGTCACTACTACCACCAGCTCAGGGGCGCCGTGATGTGTAGCCCCTGTGCACCACCTTATGCAAATCCACTCCTGGGCTGGTAGGAGGCTAATATCATTTTGTCAGAGAACCTCAGCCAGTGACACAAACACAGTTTCTGGCTGAGGTTCATTGATGATCATTTTAAATCTTATGAACGGGCCCAAAAGAACTGTTCCTAGCTTTTGTCTTCATCATTAATTCCAATGACCTGGGACTAAGATTCACAGCTAAATGTAATTTCAATAAAGTCCCATTACTGTATGTCCTTATTGAGAGGAGACACTATAACTACAAAAGTATTCCGCAAAACGAAATTGGGAAAGTGCTCACCCATATTTGCTCAAAAACTAGAACATCTGTTTCTCTTCCGTTCATTGGGGCACACAGGCATTGACCATGGGTATAGATGTTGCCGCTAGGAGACGGACACTAAGCCCACAACGTGTAAGCTCCTCCTTCTTCAGCTACATCCCTTCCTGCAGGGACTAAGCTAATCAGTTTAGTGCAAAAGCAGTATGAGAAGCCAGACATAAGAAAATCACATTATGTGCAAACCCAGAACCACACAGGCCCGAAAAAGGCCCATAAACAAAAAAACTGTGTGGGAGCTGTGTCCCCCAATGAACGGAAGAGAAACAGATTTTATGGCGAGTACAAAAATCTAGTTTTCTCATCCGTCTCATTGGGGGACACAGGCATTGACCATGGGACGTTCCAGAGCAGTCACTGAGTGGACTTAACTACAACCCCCCCCTGCCAATCAGAGAACCGCTGTTTGCAAAAACTATATGCCCCAAAGAAGCGTCAGAAGATGCAAAGGTGTGCACCCTGTAAAACTTAGAAAAAGTATGCAAAGACGACCAAGTTGCACACCTGAAGGGCCGAAGCCTATTGATGCATCACCCAAGATGCTACCACTGCCCGACACAAATGAGCAGTCACCCGGAAGGGCGGGGCCCAGTCCTTAACGCGGTACGCTTCCACAATAGCCAAACTAATCCATCTGGAAATGGAAGTCTTTGACGCTGCCAGCCCTCGTCTCGACCCCTCTGGAATCACAAACAGGGCATCCGTCCGCCTGAAAGATGCTGTCTGGGACAGATAGATACGCACTGCACGCACCAGATCCAGAGTATGGAGCGACTATTCTCGAGGATGAGATGGGTCCGAACAAAATGAAGGAAGAATAATCTCCTCGTTTAGATGGAAAGGCGACACCCCCTTCGGCAGGAAAGATTGCACAGGACAAAGGACCACCTTATCCTGATGGAGGATCAGGAAAGACGACCGACATGACAAAGCCGCGAGTTCCGACACTCTACGGATAGAAGTAATTGCAACCAAAAAAGCCACCTTATAAGACAGAAAGCGCAGTGACACCTGCTGCAAAGGCTCAAACAGAGAACATTAGAGAGCCTTGAGCACTAGATTAAGATCTCAAGGATCCAATGGAGGACGGACCCCTGCAGAAAAGTCTGAACCGCCGAAAGCGAAGCTAAATTTCACTGAAAAAGAATGGAGAGAGCCGACACTTGCCCTTTAAGAGAGGCAGGAAAGCCAAAAGTCGCAAAAAGAAAGACGAACGGGAGACAGCTGTCTCCGCTCGCACCAACTAAAGTAGGAGTTCCAAGTCCGGTGTTAGATTCTGGAAGACGACGGCTTCCTGGCACAAATCATACTCTGGACCACTGCATCTGAAAAACCCAGAGCCTTCAGTACGACGGCTTCAACAGCCATGCAGTTAAATGTAGCGACCCTAAATTCGGGTGGAAGATCGGCCCCAGCGAGAGCAAGTCCTCCCGAAGAGGAAAACGCTAAGGTTCGTCAGTGAGAAGTTCAACTAGGGATGCGTGCCACACCCTGCGCGGCCAATCTGGGGCCACGAGAATGACGGGCAGTCCCTCGGACCTGATCTTCCTGAGAAGCCGCGGAAAGAGTGCAAGAGGCGGAAACACGTAAGGAAACATGAACCGACTCCATGGCATCACCAGTGCATCGCATGCCAGGGCCCTGGACCGTGCAACGAAGTCCTTGACCTTGTTGTTGAAACGTGAGGCCATGAGATCTACATCCGGCTGACCCTACACACCGGAATCGAGACGCTCCTGGCTGAGAAAGTACGCGATCCAGTTGTCTACACCTGAAATGTGTACTGACGACAGCGCTGGAACATCTTTTTCCACCCAGCTGAAAATCAGCATCGTCTCCTCCATAACTGTCGGGCCCCAGGTACCGCCCTGGTAATTGATGTATGCCACCGCCGTGGAGTTGTCGGATTGAACCCTCACCGGACAACCCCAGAGATGGTCGGCCCAGTGTTGCAGAGAGAGCCGAATCGCCCTCAATTCCAGAACATGCTCCTCGCGTGACCATACCCCCTGGACAGAGAGGTTTTCCAACACTCCCCCCCAACCCCTGAGGCTTGAGTTCGTTGTTAACACCTTCCAACGGAGAGGTAGAAACGTACTCCCCGATGTCAACATCGGAGAGGCCATCCACCATCTAAGGGCCCGGCGCACTGGGGCAAGGAGACGGATTGGCCAATCCAAGGAGTCTGGGGAGCGATCCCAGCTGGACAGAATGGCTCGCTGAAGCGCTCTGGTATGGAATTGAGCATAGGGAACTGTTTCGAAGGCAGAAACCATGTGCCCCAGAGCCCGCATGCAGCGACGAATGGAAACCGGAGCTGGCCTTAACAAGGGGAGAATCTGAAAATGGTGAGCGGATAGCTTTTCCGGAGGCAAGAATATCCTGGCCTGACAAGTGTCCAGTACCATTCCCAGATAAATAAATCGATGTAATGGATAAAGACAAGACTTCTGTCTGTACACGATCCATCTCAAGCACTCCCGGGTGTCTAGGACAATGTTCAAGCTGTCTGCTGTCCCCTGGAACTACGGACGCTTCACCAGGATGTCGTCTAAGTGAGAGATCGCCACGATCTCCCTGGCATGGAGCAGGGCCATGACTGCCACCAGAACCTTTGTAAGAACCCTGGGAGCCGTGGCCAGGCCGAACAAACTGGTAGTGAAACAGACCCACTGCTACCGGAGAAACCTCTGATGACTGACGCATATGGGCACGTGAAGATAAGCGTCCTTGATGTCTATCGAGGATAGGTATTCCTCCGGTTCCATGGACGCAATGACCGACCACAGTGACTCCATCCGGAAACTGCGGACGCGAAGGAAACAATTGAGCGCCTTGAGGTCCAGAACGGTGACAGACAGCCCCTCTTTTGGGAACCACAAAGAGATTGGAGTAAAACCCCTGAAAACGGTCTTGCACAGGAACCGGAACAATCACACCTTGCTGCAGCAGCATGCGAATTGCCAGAAAAAAATAATCTGTGGCTGCTAAAGCTGCCGGTGGAGATGACCGAAAAAAACGGGACGGAGGGAAGGACTTAAAGTCCAGCTTGTAGCCCTCTGCAATGACCTTCCTCACCCACGCATCTCGAGACATGAGTCAGCCAAACATGCCGAAACACATGAAGCCGGCTGCCCACCCGAATGGAGGGTGCCAGGAGCCGCCCGTCATGCAGCGGAACTCTTAGGGTGAAAGCATTTGGAGCCCTGTTGACGGGAATGCCAGGAAGGCTGCGGATTGAAGGAAGGCTTGCGTTTCTGGCCTGCGGCCAACTTATTGGGCGCTCTCTTGGGGCCGGAAAAACCCTGAAAGGGACAGAAAAAGAAAGGCTTCCGCTTTTTTGACCTATTAGACTGGCGCCTGTTCTGTGGTAAATGGGTGCTCTTACCACCTGTAGCGTCCAAAATAATCTCATCCAGCGCCTACCAAAAAGTCTGCCGCCCAGCATAAGAGCCATAGGGTACGGCGAATAGCCACCAACAGGGCTGACGAGCGAGCCATAAACCTGGCCACATCCAAAGATGCTTCACAAATATATGCACTGGCATGCGACAGCTGCAGGGCCACATCTGCAAGTTCCCCCGACTCAAGACCCTGACATAAGTTATTTGCCCACTCCTCCATAGCCTTGCTCACCCATGTAGAGGCAAACACCGGCTGCAGCGCAGTGCCCACTGCTTCAAAGGCAGATTTTGCAAACGCTTCCAGCTTCTTATCTTTGATATGAGAAAAAGAAGCCCCATCCACCATTGGCAAAGTAGTGTGTTTAGCCAAGCGGGAAACTGGCGGGTCCACTATAGGCGGAGCTGACCATTTCTCAGTCAAATCCTCCGGAAAAGGATAAAGGACATTAAAGCGTTTTGGCAACATAAAACGTCTATCAGGAAAATTCCTTGGATAGAGAGTAGAGATAAGCGAACTTTAAGGCCTCTTTCACACGGGCATCATGTTTGACGCCCGGATAAGAGGCGGGTGCGTTGCGGGAATATGTGCGTTTTTCCCGCGCGGGTGCAAGCGTTTGTAACGTGTTTTGCACGCGCGTAAGAAAAAACGCCATCTTTGGTACCCAACCCGAAGCCGGACTTCATCACTGAAGACCGGTTTCGGGTCTTCTGGAGAATTGTATTTTTTCCCTTATAACATGGTTATAAGGGGAAATAATAGCATTCTTAATAAAGAATGCATTGTTAAATGAAGTGGAGGGGGTTAAAAATAATAAAAGTTAACTTACCTTAGCCACTTGATCGCGTAGTCGCGATCTCTCCTCTCTTTCCCTGCAGCACCTAAGATCTAAAGGACCTGTGATCACGTCACATCACATGGTCCAATCACATGGTCCACCTTACCATGGTGATGGACCATGTGATTGGACCATGTGATGTGACGTCATCACAGGTCCTGTAGATCTTAGATCAGTGGCGTATCTATCACGAGGC
>CM065589.1:340807710-340892153 GCA_033119425.1 Bufotes viridis | reverse complement strand
TCTTCACCTATAGGACCCATCCATCTTATGGACTAGGCCCTAGGTCTTAAAGATATCTCTATAAAGATATGATCTTCACCTATAGGACCAATCCTTTTTTGGAATTGGGCTCTAGGAACTTAATCATATCTCTTACAAGATGTTGATGTAGTCTTTTCCTTTTGGATCCATGCTTCTTATGGATCAGACTCCTTGTACTCAAGCACTTCTCTTTTTCTTTTGAAAGAATATCTGGAGGCACAGACTCTCTGTTACAATAAAAACAACACATTACCCTAGAGCACAGTATCATTTTAAGTTTGGGCAAATTTTGGAAGAACACAGCTTTGCCAAAGCCCTAGTTCCGAACCTTGACTCTGCTATGTATTGAATTTTATGTAAAAAAAATGCTTTTTGCAAAGCTTTCCCTAAATTATTAACACATTGGTTAAAGGGCACCTATTTAATGAAAAATACAGCCTCCTCCATAACCCCTTAGCTGCCCTTACCATCTCCAATGAAGGTGCGTTTTCCACCATCCGAGGTAGAAATAAGCTTTTACCAATTTGCTAATAATTTAGACAAAGTAACAGAAAGAATTAACATGAAGAAATAGCACAAAGCTCTACAAACTATACATTACTGGACTTTATCATTGACATTCTAGATAATTATAACTTACCCTTTCAACACACTGATTGATAAGAATCACCCGATGTTCCATTTTCGTTGAAGAAGAATTAGCTTCAATTGATATGGTCTTCACCTATAGGACCCATCCATCTTATGTACTAGGCACTAGGTCTTAAAGATATCTCTGAAAAGATATGATCTTCACCAATAGGACCCATCCTTTTTTGGAATTGGGCCCAAGGAACTGAATCATATCTCTTACAAGATGTTGATGTAGTCTTTTCCTTTTGGATCCATGCTTCTTATGGATCAGACTCCTTGTACTCAAGCACTTCTCTTTTTCTTGTGAAAGAACATCTGGAGGCACAGACTCTCTGTTACAATAAAAACAGCACATAACCCTAGAGCACAGTATCATATCAACTTTGGGCAAATTTTGGAAGAACACAGCTTTGCCAAAGCCCTACTTCCGAACCTTGACTCTGCTATGTATTGAATTTTATGTAAAATAATGCTTTTTACAAAGCTTTCCCTAAATTATTAACAAATTGGTTACAGGCACCTATTTAATGAAAAATACAGCCTCCTCCATAACAACTTAGCTGCCCTTACCATCTCCAATGAAGGTGCGTTTTCCACCATCCGAGGTAGAAATAAGCTTTTACCAATTTGCTAATAATTTAGACAAAGTAACAGAAAGAATTAACATTAAGAAATAGCACAAAGCTCTACAAACTATACATTAATGGACTTTATCATTGACATTCTAGATAATTATAACTTACCCCTTCAACACACTGATTGATAAGAATCACCCGATGTTCCATTTTAGTTGAAGAAGAATTAGCTTCAATTGATATGGTCTTCACCTATAGGATCCGTCCATCTTATGGACTGGGACCCAGGTGCTTAAACATATCAATAATAAGATCTGCATATGGTCTTCACCTATAGGACCCATCCATCTTATGGACTAGGTTTTAAAGATATCTCTAACAAGATATGATCTTCACCTATAGGACCCATCCTGTTTTGTAATTGGGCCCTAGGAACTAAATCATATCTCTTGCAAGATGTTGATGAAGTCTTTGTCTTTTGGATCCATGCATCTTATGGATAAGACTCCTTGTACTCAAGCACTTCTCTTTTTCTTGTGAAAGAACATCTGGAGGCACATACTCTCTGTTACAATAAAAACAACACTTAACTCTAAAGCACAGTATCATATCAACTTTGGGCAAATTTTGGAAGAACACAGCTTTGCCGAAGCCCTAGTTCAGAACCTTGACTCTGCTATGTATTGAATTTTATGTAAAATAATGCTTTTTACAAAGCTTTCCTAAATTATTAACAAATTGGTTAAAGGGCACCTATTTAATGAAAAATGCAGCCTCCTCCATAACCCCTTAGCTGCCCTTACCATCTCCAATGAAGGTGCGTTTTCCACCATCCGAGGTAGAAATAAGCTTTTACCAATTTGCTAATAATTTAGACAAAGTAACAGAAAGAAATAACATGAAGAAATAGCACAAAGCCCTACAAACTGTACATTACTGGACTTTATCATTGACATTCTAGATAAAAATAACTTACCTTTTCAACACACTGATTTATAGGAATCACCCGATGTTCCATTTTCGTTGAAGATGAATTAGCTTCAATTGATATGGTCTTCACCTATAGGACCCATCCATCTTATGGACTAGGCCCTAGGTCTTAAATATATCTCTAAAAAGATATGATCTTCACCTATAGGACCCATCCATTTTTGGAATTGGGCCCTAGGAACTTAATCATATCTCTTACAAGATGTTGATGTAGTCTTTTCCTTTTGGATCCATGCTTCTTATCAATCAGACTCCTTGTACTCAAGCACTTCTCTTTTTCTTTTGAAAGAATATCTGGAGGCACAGACTCTCTGTTACAATAAAAACGACACATAACACTAGAGCACAGTATTATATCAAGTTTGGGCAAATTTTGGAAGAACACAGCTTTGCCAAAGCCCTAGTTCCGAACCTTGACTCTGCTATGTATTGAATTTTATGTAAAATAATGCTTTTTACAAAGCTTTCCCTAAATTATTAACAAATTGGTTACAGGCACGTATTTAATGAAAAATACAGCCTTCTCCATAACCCCTTAGCTGCCCTTACCATCTCCAATGAAGGTGCGTTTTCCACCATCCGAGGTAGAAATAAGCTTTTACCAATTTGCTAATAATTTAGACAAAGTAACAGAAAGAATTAACATGAAGAAATAGCACAAAGCCCTACAAACTGTACATTACTGGACTTTATCATTGACATTCTAGATAATAATAACTTACCCCTTCAACACACTGATTGATAAGAATCACCCGATGTTCCATTTTCGTTGAAGATGAATTAGCTTCAATTGATATGGTCTTAACCTATAAGATCCATCCATCTTATGGACTGGGCCCCAGGTACTTAAACATATCAATAATAAGATCTGTATATGGTCTTCACCTATAGGTGTCAGGACCCGAACCCGTGGCCAGTCATGTCCTCAGATGGTATCTCTACCCACTAGGCTACCGTCTCCTTGGACTATTCTCTAGCTCACTTCTACTACCTTTCTTGTCCTTGCCTTGTCCTGCTGATTATCCCAATCTCTTGCACCTGCTACTTCCCTATAAAACCCAGCCCTTAGAACCCAGCCCTTTGCTGGTTATTGTGCCCTCAAGCCTGTAGCAAGCTTCCTCTCTGCTCCTCCACGACTACTGCTGTTTACCTTTGTTGCCGACCCGGACCGTTTGACCTCGCTGAACTGCCGCCTGCATTGACCCTTTGCCTTCCACCGACCACGCCTCTGTCTACTCCTGCTGTTACCTCGCTGCCATCTATACAGCCGACCCGGACTGATCGACGACGCTACGTGCCTCCTGCTTCTGTGGGTCTTTGCCACTGGACTCCAACCACCAGCTGGCTGTCCTCTGACTCAGGTGAGCCAAGGACCGTTACAATAGGACCCATCCATCTTATGGACTAGGCACTAGGTCTTAAAGATATCTCTGAAAAGATATGATCTTCACCTATAGGACCCACCCTTTTTGGAATTGGGCCCAAGGAACTAAATCATATCTCTTACAAGATGTTGATGTAGTCTTTGTCTTTTGGATCCATGCTTCTTATGGATCAGACTCCTTGTACTCAAGCACTTCTCTTTTCTTGTGAAAGAACATCTGGAGGCACAGACTCTCTGTTACAATAAAAACAGCACATAACCCTAGAGCACAGTATCATATCAAGTTTGGGCAAATTTTGGAAGAACACAGCTTTGCCAAAGCCCTAGTTCCGAACCTTGACTCTGCTATGTATTGAAATTTTATGTAAAATAATGCTTTTCAAAGCTTTCCTAAATTATTAACACATTGGTTAAAGGGCACCTATTTAATGAAAAATACAGCCTCCTCCATAACCCTTAGCTGCCCTTACCATCTCCAATGAAGGTGCGTTTTCCACCATCCGAGGTAGAAATAAGCTTTTACCAATTTGCTAATAATTTAGACAAAGTAACAGAAAGAATTAACATGAAGAAATAGCACAAAGCTCTACAAACTATACATTACTGGACTTTATCATTGACATTCTCGATAATAATAACTTACCCTTTCAACACACTGATTGATAAGAATCACCCGATGTTCCATTTTCGTTGAAGAAGAATTAGCTTCAATTGATATGGTCTTCACCTATAGGATCCGTCCATCTTATGGACTGGGACCCAGGTGCTTAAACATATCAATAATAAGATCTGTATATGGTCTTCACCTAGGTGTCAGGACCCGAACCCGTGGCCAGTCATGTCCCAGATGGTATCTCTACCCACTAGGCTACCGTCTCTCTTGGACTATTCTCTAGCTCACTTCTACTACCTTTCTTGTCCTTGCCTTGTCCTGCTGATTATCCCAATCTCTTGCACCTGCTACTTCCCTATAAAACCCAGCCCTTAGAACCCAGCCCTTTGCTGGTTATTGTGCCTCAAGCCTGTAGCAAGCTTCCTCTCTGCTCCTCCACGACTACTGCTGTTTACCTTTGTTGCCGACCCGGACCGTTTGACCTCGCTGAACTGCCGCCTGCATTGACCCTTTGCCTTCCACCGACCACGCCTCTGTCTACTCCTGCTGTTACCTCGCTGCCATCTATACAGCCGACCCGGACTGATCGACGACGCTACGTGCCTCCTGCTTCTGTGGGTCTTTGCCACTGGACTCCAACCACCAGCTGGCTGTCCTCTGACTCAGGTGAGCCAAGGACCGTTACAATAGGACCCATCCATCTTATGGACTAGGCACTAGGTCTTAAAGATATCTCTGAAAAGATATGATCTTCACCTATAGGACCCACCCTTTTTGGAATTGGGCCCAAGGAACTAAATCATATCTCTTACAAGATGTTGATGTAGTCTTTGTCTTTTGGATCCATGCTTCTTATGGATCAGACTCCTTGTACTCAAGCACTTCTCTTTTTCTTGTGAAAGAACATCTGGAGGCACAGACTCTCTGTTACAATAAAAACAGCACATAACCCTAGAGCACAGTATCATATCCAGTTTGGGCAAATTTTGGAAGAACACAGCTTTGCCAAAGCCCTAGTTCCGAACCTTGACTCTGCTATGTATTGAATTTTATGTAAAATAATGCTTTTTACAAAGCTTTCCCTAAATTATTAACAAATTGGTTAAAGGGCACCTATTTAATGAAAAATGCAGCCTCCTCCATAACCCCTTAGCTGCCCTTACCATCTCCAATGAAGGTGCGTTTTCCACCATCCGAGGTAGAAATAAGCTTTTACCAATTTGCTCATAATTTAGACAAAGTAACAGAAAGAAATAACATGAAGAAATAGCACAAAGCCCTACAAACTATACATTACTGGACTTTATCATTGACATTATCGATAATAACAACTTACCCTTTCAACACACTGATTGATAAGAATCACCCGATGTTCCATTTTCGTTGAAGAAGAATTAGCTTCAATTGATATGGTCTTCACCTATAGGATCCGTCCATCTTATGGACTGGGACCCAGGTGCTTAAACATATCAATAATAAGATCTGTATATGGTCTTCACCTATAGGTGTCAGGACCCGAACCCGTGGCCAGTCATGTCCCAGATGGTATCTCTACCCACTAGGCTACCGTCTCTCCTTGGACTATTCTCTAGCTCACTTCTACTACCTTTCTTGTCCTTGCCTTGTCCTGCTGATTATCCCAATCTCTTGCACCTGCTACTTCCCTATAAAACCCAGCCCTTGAACCCAGCCCTTTGCTGGTTATTGTGCCTCAAGCCTGTAGCAAGCTTCCTCTCTGCTCCTCCACGACTACTGCTGTTTACCTTTGTTGCCGACCCGGACCGTTTGACCTCGCTGAACTGCCGCCTGCATTGACCCTTTGCCTTCCACCGACCACGCCTCTGTCTACTCCTGCTGTTACCTCGCTGCCATCTATACAGCCGACCCGGACTGATCGACGGCGCTACGTGCCTCCTGCTTCTGTGGGTCTTTGCCACTGGACTCCAACCACCAGCTGGCTGTCCTCTGACTCAGGTGAGCCAAGGACCGTTACAATAGGACCCATCCATCTTATGGACTAGGCACTAGGTCTTAAAGATATCTCTGAAAAGATATGATCTTCACCTATAGGACCCACCCTTTTTTGGAATTGGGCCCAAGGAACTAAATCATATCTCTTACAAGATGTTGATGTAGTCTTTGTCTTTTGGATCCATGCTTCTTATGGATCAGACTCCTTGTACTCAAGCACTTCTCTTTTTCTTGTGAAAGAACATCTGGAGGCACAGACTCTCTGTTACAATAAAAACAGCACATAACCCTAGAGCACAGTATCATATCAAGTTTGGGCAAATTTTGGAAGAACACAACTTTGCCAAAGCCCTAGTTCCGAACCTTGACTCTGCTATGTATTGAAATTTATGTAAAATAATGCTTTCCCTAAATTATTAACACATTGGTTAAAGGGCACCTATTTAATGAAAAATACAGCCTCCTCCATAACCCCTTAGCTGCCCTTACCATCTCCAATGAAGGTGCGTTTTCCACCATCCGAGGTAGAAATAAGCTTTTACCAATTTGCTAATAATTTAGACAAAGAAACAGAAAGAATTAACATGAAGAAATAGCACAAAGCTCTACAAACTATACATTACTGGACTTCATCATTGACATTCTCGATAATAATAACTTACCCTTTCAACACACTGATTGATAAGAATCACCCGATGTTCCATTTTCGTTGAAGAAGAATTAGCTTCAATTGATATGGTCTTCACCTATAGGATCCGTCCATCTTATGGACTGGGACCCAGGTGCTTAAACATATCAATAAATTGATCTGCATATGGTCTTCACCTGTATGACCCATCCATCTTATGGACTAGGTTTTAAAGATATCTCTAACAAGATATGATCTTCACCTATAGGACCCATCCTGTTTTGGAATTGGGCCCTAGGAACTAAATCATATCTCTTGCAAGATGTTGATATAGTCTTTGTCTTTTGGATCCATGCATCTTATGGATAAGACTCCTTGTACTCAAGCACTTCTCTTTTTCTTGTGAAAGAACATCTGGAGGCACATACTCTCTGTTACAATAAAAACAACACATAACTCTAAAGCACAGTATCATATCAACTTTGGGCAAATTTTGGAAGAACACAGCTTTGCCGAAGCCCTAGTTCAGAACCTTGACTCTGCTATGTATTGAATTTTATGTAAAATAATGCTTTTTACAAAGCTTTCCCTAAATTATTAACAAATTGGTTAAAGGGCACCTATTTAATGAAAAATGCAGCCTCCTCCATAACCCCTTAGCTGCCCTTACCTTCTCCAATGAAGGTGCGTTTTCCACCATCCGAGGTAGAAATAAGCTTTTACCAATTTGCTAATAATTTAGACAAAGTAACAGAAAGAAATAACATGAAGAAATAGCACAAAGCCCTACAAACTATACATTACTGGACTTTATCATTGACATTCTAGATAAAAATAACTTACCTTTTCAACACACTGATTTATAGGAATCACCCGATGTTCCTTTTTCGTTGAAGATGAATTAGCTTCAATTGATATGGTCTTCACCTATAGGACCCATCCATCTTATGGACTAGGCCCTAGGTCTTAAAGATATCTCTAAAAAGATATGATCTTCACCTATAGGACCCATCCTGTTTTGGAATTGGGCCCTAGGAACTTAATCATATCTCTTACAAGATGTTGATGTAGTCTTTTCCTTTTAGATCCATGCTTCTTATGAATCAGACTCCTTGTACTCAAGCACTTCTCTTTTTCTTTTGAAAGAATATCTGGAGGCACAGACTCTCTGTTACAATAAAAACGACACATGTCACTAGAGCGCAGTATTATATCAAGTTTGGGCAAATTTTGGAAGAACACAGCTTTGCCAAACCCCTACTTCCGAACCTTGACTCTGCTATGTATTGAATTTTATGTAAAAAAAATGCTTTTTACAAAGCTTTCCCTAAATTATTAACACATTGGTTAAAGGGCACCTATTTAATGAAAAATACAGCCTCCTTCATAACCCCTTAGCTGCCCTTACCATCTCCGATGAAGGTGCGTTTTCTACCATTCCAAGTAGAAATAAGATTTTACCAATTTGCTAATAATTTAGACAAAGTAACAGAATGCATTAACATGAAGAAATAGCACAAAGCCCTACAAACTATACATTACTGGACTTTATCATTGACATTCTAGATAATAATAACTTACCCTTTCAACACACTGATTGATAAGAATCACCCGATGTTCCATTTTCGTTGAAGATGAATTAGCTTCAATTGATATGGTCTTAACCTATAGGATCCATCCATCTTATAGACTCGGCCCCAGGTACTTAAACATATCAATAATAAGATCTGTATATGGTCTTCACCTATAGGACCCATCCATCTTATGGACTAGGTTTTAAAGATATCTCTAACAAGATATGAGCTTCACCTATAGGACCCATCCTGTTTTGGAATTGTCCCTAGGAACTAAATCATATCTCTTGCAAGATGTTGATGTAGTCTTTGTCTTTTGGATCCATGCATCTTATGGATAAGACTCCTTGTACTCAAGCACTTCTCTTTTTCTTGTGAAAGAACATCTGGAGGCACATACTCTCTGTTACAATAAAAACAACACATAACTCTAAAGCACAGTATCATATCAAGTTTGGGCAAATTTTGGAAGAACACAGCTTTGCCGAAGCCCTAGTTCAGAACCTTGACTCTGCTATGTATTGAATTTTATGTAAAATAATGCTTTTTACAAAGCTTTCCCTAAATTATTTACAAATTGGTTAAAGGGCACCTATTTAATGAAAAATGCAGCCTCCTCCATAACCCTTAGCTGCCCTTACCATCTCCAATGAAGGTGCGTTTTCCACCATCCGAGGTAGAAATAAGCTTTTACCAATTTGCTAATAATTTAGACAAAGTAACAGAAAGAAATAACATGAAGAAATAGCACAAAGCCCTACAAACTATACATTACTGGACTTTATCATTGACATTCTAGATAATTATAACTTACCCTTTCAACACACTGATTTATAGGAATCACCTGATGTTCCTTTTTCGTTGAAGAAGAATTAGCTTCAATTGATATGGTCTTCACCTATAGGACCCATCCATCTTATGGACTAGGCCCCAGGTACTTAAACATATCAATAATAAGATCTGTATATGGTCTTCACCTATAGGACCCATCCATCTTATGGACTAGGCACTAGGTCTTAAAGATATCTCTGAAAAGATATGATCTTCACCTATAGGACCCACCCTTTTTTGGAATTGGGCCCAAGGAACTAAATCATATCTCTTACAAGATGTTGATGTAGTCTTTGTCTTTTGGATCCATGCTTCTTATGGATCAGACTCCTTGTACTCAAGCACTTCTCTTTTTCTTGTGAAAGAACATCTGGAGGCACAGACTCTCTGTTACAATAAAAACAGCACATAACCCTAGAGCACAGTATCATATCCAGTTTGGGCAAATTTTGGAAGAACACAGCTTTGCCAAAGCCCTAGTTCCGAACCTTGACTCTGCTATGTATTGAATTTTATGTAAAATAATGCTTTTACAAAGCTTTCCTAAATTATTAACACATTGGTTAAAGGGCACCTATTTAATGAAAAATACAGCCTTCTCCATAACAACTTAGCTGCCCTTACCATCTCCAATGAAGGTGCGTTTTCCACCATCCGAGGTAGAAATAAGCTTTTACCAATTTGCTAATAATTTAGACAAAGTAACAGAAAGAATTAACATTAAGAAATAGCACAAAGCCCTACAAACTATACATTAATGGACTTTATCATTGACATTCTAGATAATTATAACTTACCCTTTCAACACACTGATTGATAAGAATCACCCGATGTTCCATTTTCGTTGAAGAAGAATTAGCTTCAAGTGATATGGTCTTCACCTATAGGATCCGTCCATCTTATGGACTGGGACCCAGGTGCTTAAACATATCAATAATAAGATCTGCATATGGTCTTCACCTATAGGACCCATCCATCTTATGGACTAGGTTTTAAAGATATCTCTAACAAGATATGATTTTCACCTATAGGACCCATCCTGTTTTGGAATTGGGCCCTAGGTACTAAATCATATCTCTTGCAATATGTTGATGCAGTCTTTGTCTTTTGGATCCATGCATCTTATGGATAAGACTCCTTGTACTAAAGCACTTCTCTTTTTCTTGTGAAAGAACATCTGAAGGCATATACTCTCTGTTACAATAAAAACAACACATAACTCTAAAGCACAGTATCATATCAACTTTGGGCAAATTTTGGAAGAACACAGCTTTGCCGAAGCCCTAGTTCAGAACCTTGACTTTGCTATGTATTGAATTTTATGTAAAATAATGCTTTTTACAAAGCTTTCCCTAAATTATTAACAAATTGGTTAAAGGGCACCTATTTAATGAAAAATACAGCCTTCTCCATAACCCCTTAGCTGCCCTTACTATCTCCAATGAAGGTGCGTTTTCCACCATCCGAGGTAGAAATAAGCTTTTATCAATTTGCTAATAATTTAGACAAAGTAACAGAAAGAAATAACATGAAGAAATAGCACAAAGCCCTACAAACTGTACATTACTGGACTTTATCATTGATATTCTAGATAAAAATAACTTAACTTTTCAACACACTGATTTATAGGAATCACCCGATGTTCCTTTTTCGTTGAAGATGAATTAGCTTCAATTGATATGGTCTTCACCTATAGGACCCATCCATCTTATGGACTAGGCCCTAGGTCTTAAAGATATCTCTAAAAAGATATGATCTTCCCCTATAGGACCCATCCATTTTTAGAATTGGGCCCTAGGAACTTAATCATATCTCTTACAAGATGTTGATGTAGTCTTTTTCTTTTGGATCCATGCTTCTTATGAATCAGACTCCTTGTACTCAAGCATCTCTCTTTTTCTTTTGAAAGAATATCTGGAGGCACAGACTCTCTGTTACAATAAAAACGACACATAACACTAGAGCACAGTATTATATCAAGTTTGGGCAAATTTTGGAAGAACACAGCTTTGCCAAAGCCCTACTTCCGAACCTTGACTCTGCTATGTATTGAATTTTATGTAAAATAATGCTTTTTACAAAGCTTTCCCTAAATTTTTAACAAATTGGTTACAGGCACCTATTTAATGAAAAATACAGCCTTCTCCATAACCCCTAAGCTGCCCTTACCATCTCCAATGAAGGTGCGTTTTCCACCATCCGAAGTAGAAATAAGCTTTTACCAATTTGCTAATAATTTAGACAAAGTAACAGAATGAATTAACATGAAGAAATAGCACAAAGCCCTACAAACTATACATTACTGGACTTTATCACTGACATTCTAGATAATAATAACTTACCCTTTCAACACACTGATTGATAAGAATCACCCGATGTTCCATTTTCGTTGAAGATGAATTAGCTTCAATTGATATGGTCTTAACCTATAGGATCCATCCATCTTATGGACTGGGCCCCAGGTACTTAAACATTTCAATAATAAGATCTGTATATGGTCTTCACCTATAGGACCCATCCATCTTATGGACTAGGTTTTAAAGATATCTCTAACAAGATATGATCTTCACCTATAGGACCCATCCTGTTTTGGAATTGGGCCCTAGGAACTAAATCATATCTCTTGCAAGATGTTGATGTAGTCTTTGTCTTTTGGATCCATGCATCTTATGGATAAGACTCCTTGTACTCAAGCACTTCTCTTTTTCTTGTGAAAGAACATCTGGAGGCACATACTCTCTGTTACAATAAAAACAACACATAACTCTAAAGCACAGTATCATATCAAGTTTGGGCAAATTTTGGAAGAACACAGCTTTGCCGAAGCCCTAGTTCCGAACCTTGACTCTGCTATGTATTGAATTTTATGTAAAATAATGCTTTTTACAAAGCTTTCCCTAAATTATTAACAAATTGGTTAAAGGGCACCTATTTAATGAAAAATGCAGCCTCCTCCATAACCCTTAGCTGCCCTTACCATCTCCAATGAAGGTGCGTTTTCCACCATCCGAGGTAGAAATAAGCTTTTACCAATTTGCTAATAATTTAGACAAAGTAACAGAAAGAAATAACATGAAGAAATAGCACAAAGCCCTACAAACTATACATTACTGGACTTTATCATTGACATTCTAGATAAAACTAACTAACCTTTTCAATACACTGATTTATAGGAATCACCTGATGTTCCTTTTTCGTTGAAGAAGAATTAGCTTCAATTGATATGGTCTTCACCTATAGGACCCATCCATCTTATGGACTAGGCCCCAGGTACTTAAACATATCAATAATAAGATCTGTATATGGTCTTCACCTATAGGACCCATCCATCTTATGGACTAGGCACTAGGTCTTAAAGATATCTCTAAAAAGATATGATCTTCCCCTATAGGACCCACCCTTTTTGGAATTGGGCCCAAGGAACTAAATCATATCTCTTATAAGATGTTGATGTAGTCTTTTCCTTTTGGATCCATGCTTCTTATGGATCAGACTCCTTGTACTCAAGCACTTCTCTTTTTCTTGTGAAAGAACATCTGGAGGCACAGACTCTCTGTTACAATAAAAACAACACATTACCCTAGAGCACAGTATCATATCAAGTTTGGGCAAATTTTGGAAGAACACAGCTTTGCCAAAGCCCTAGTTCCGAACCTTGACTCTGCTATGTATTGAATTTTATGTAAAATAATGCTTTTTACAAAGCTTTCCCTAAATTATTAACACATTGGTTAAAGGGCACCTATTTAATGAAAAATGCAGCCTCCTCCATAACCCCTTAGCTGCCCTTACCATCTCCAATGAAGGTGCGTTTTCCACCATCCGAGGTAGAAATAAGCTTTTACCAATTTGCTAATAATTTAGACAAAGTAACAGAAAGAAATAACATGAAGAAATAGCACAAAGCCCTACAAACTATACATTACTGGACTTTATCATTGACATTATCGATAATAACAACTTACCCTTTCAACACACTGATTGATAAGAATCACCCGATGTTCCATTTTCGTTGAAGAAGAATTAGCTTCAATTGATATGGTCTTCACCTATAGGATCCGTCCATCTTATGGACTGGGACCCAGGTGCTTAAACATATCAATAATAAGATCTGTATATGGTCTTCACCTATAGGTGTCAGGACCCGAACCCGTGGCCAGTCATGTCCCAGATGGTATCTCTACCCACTAGGCTACCGTCTCTCCTTGGACTATTCTCTAGCTCACTTCTACTACCTTTCTTGTCCTTGCCTTGTCCTGCTGATTATCCCAATCTCTTGCACCTGCTACTTCCCTATAAAACCCAGCCCTTGAACCCAGCCCTTTGCTGGTTATTGTGCCTCCAAGCCTGTAGCAAGCTTCCTCTCTGCTCCTCCACGACTACTGCTGTTTACCTTTGTTGCCGACCCGGACCGTTTGACCTCGCTGAATTGCCGCCTGCATTGACCCTTTGCCTTCCACCGACCACGCCTCTGTCTACTCCTGCTGTTACCTCGCTGCCATCTATACAGCCGACCCGTACTGATCGACGACGCTACGTGCCTCCTGCTTCTGTGGGTCTTTGCCACTGGACTCCAACCACCAGCTGGCTGTCCTCTGACTCAGGTGAGCCAAGGACCGTTACAATAGGACCCATCCATCTTATGGACTAGGCACTAGGTCTTAAAGATATCTCTGAAAAGATATGATCTTCACCTATAGGACCCACCCTTTTTTGGAATTTGGCCCAAGGAACTAAATCATATCTCTTACAAGATGTTGATGTAGTCTTTGTCTTTTGGATCCATGCTTCTTATGGATCAGACTCCTTGTACTCAAGCACTTCTCTTTTTCTTGTGAAAGAACATCTGGAGGCACAGACTCTCTGTTACAATAAAAACAGCACATAACCCTAGAGCACAGTATCATATCCAGTTTGGGCAAATTTTGGAAGAACACAACTTTGCCAAAGCCCTAGTTCCGAACCTTGACTCTGCTATGTATTGAAATTTATGTAAAATAATGCTTTACAAGCTTTCCTAAATTATTAACACATTGGTTAAAGGGCACCTATTTAATGAAAAATACAGCCTCCTCCATAACCCCTTAGCTGCCCTTACCATCTCCAATGAAGGTGCGTTTTCTACCATCCGAAGTAGAAATAAGATTTTACCAATTTGCTAATAATTTAGACAAAGTAACAGAAAGAATTAACATGATGAAATAGCACAAAGCCCTACAAACTATACATTACTGGACTTTATCATTGACATTCTAGATAATAATAACTTACCCTTTCAACACACTGATTGATAAGAATCACCCGATGTTCCATTTTCGTTGAAGATGAATTAGCTTCAATTGATATGGTCTTAACCTATAGGATCCATCCATCTTATAGACTCGGCCCCAGGTACTTAAACATATCAATAATAAGATCTGTATATGGTCTTCACCTATAGGACCCATCCATCTTATGGACTAGGCACTAGGTCTTAAAGATATCTCTGAAAAGATATGATCTTCACCTATAGGACCCACCCTTTTTTGGAATTGGGCCCAAGGAACTAAATCATATCTCGTACAAGATGTTGATGTAGTCTTTGTCTTTTGGATCCATGCTTCTTATGGATCAGACTCCTTGTACTCAAGCACTTCTCTTTTTCTTGTGAAAGAACATCTGGAGGCACAGACTCTCTGTTACAATAAAAACAGCACATAACCCTAGAGCACAGTATCATATCAAGTTTGGGCAAATTTTGGAAGAACACAGCTTTGCCAAAGCCCTAGTTCCGAACCTTGACTCTGCTATGTATTGAATTTTATGTAAAATAATGCTTTTTACAAAGCTTTCCCTAAATTATTAACACATTGGTTAAAGGGCACCTATTTAATGAAAAATACAGCCTCCTCCATAACCCCTTAGCTGCCCTTACCATCTCCAATGAAGGTGCGTTTTCCACCATCCGAGGTAGAAATAAGCTTTTACCAATTTGCTAATAATTTAGACAAAGTAACAGAAAGAATTAACATGAAGAAATAGCACAAAGCTCTACAAACTATACATTACTGGACTTTATCATTGACATTCTAGATCAGGCATGCTCAACCTGCGGCCCTCCAGCTGTTATAAAACTACAATTTCCACAATGCCCTGCTGTAGGCTGTTCAGGCATGCTGGGAGTTGTAGTTTTGCAACAGCTGGAGGGCCGCAGATTGAGCATGCCTGTTCTAGATAATTATAACTTACCCTTTCAACACACTGATTGATAAGAATCACCCGATGTTCCATTTTCGTTGAAGAAGAATTAGCTTCAATTGATATGGTCTTCACCTATAGGATCCGTCCATCTTATGGACTGGGACCCAGGTACTTAAACATATCAATAATAAGATCTGCATATGGTCTTCACCTATAGGACCCATCCATCTTATGGACTAGGTTTTAAAGATATCTCTAACAAGATATGATCTTCACCTATAGGACCCATCCTGTTTTGGAATTGGGCCCTAGGAACTAAATCATATCTCTTGCAATATGTTGATGCAGTCTTTGTCTTTTGGATCCATGCATCTTATGGATAAGACTCCTTGTACTAAAGCACTTCTCTTTTTCTTGTGAAAGAACATCTGAAGGCATATACTCTCTGTTACAATAAAAACAACACATAACTCTAAAGCACAGTATCATATCAACTTTGGGCAAATTTTGGAAGAACACAGCTTTGCCGAAGTTCTAGTTCAGAACCTTGACTTTGCTATGTATTGAATTTTATGTAAAATAATGCTTTTTACAAAGCTTTCCCTAAATTATTAACAAATTGGTAACAGGCACCTATTTAATGAAAAATGCAGCCTCCTCCATAACCCCTTAGCTGCCCTTACCATCTCCAATGAAGGTGCTTTTTCCACCATCCGAGGTAGAAATAAGCTTTTACCAATTTGCTAATAATTTAGACAAAGTAACAGAAAGAAATAACATGAAGAAATAGCACAAAGCCCTACAAACTATACATTACTGGACTTTATCATTGACATTCTAGATAAAACTAACTAACCTTTTCAACACACTGATTTATAGGAATCACCCGATGTTCCTTTTTCGTTGAAGATGAATTAGCTTCAATTGATATGGTCTTCACCTATAGGATCCATCCATCTTATGGACTGGGACCCAGGTACTTAAACATATCAATAATAAGATCTGCATATGGTCTTCACCTATAGGACCCATACTTTTTATGGACTAGGTCTTAAAGATATCTCTAACAAGATATGATCTTCACCTCTAGGACCCATCCTGTTTTGGAATTGGGCCATAGGAACTAAATCATATCTCTTACAAGATGTTGATGTAGTCTTTGTCTTTTGGATCCATGCATCTTATGGATAAGAATCCTTGTACTCAAGCACTTCTCTTTTTCTTGTAAAAGAACATCTGGAGGCACAGACTCTCTGTTACAATAAAAACAGCACATAACCCTAGAGCACAGTATCATATCAAGTTTGGGCAAATTTTGGAAGAACACAGCTTTGCCAAAGCCCTAGTTCCGAACCTTGACTCTGCTATGTATTGAATTTTATGTAAAATAATGCTTTTTACAAAGCTTTCCCTAAATTATTAACACATTGGTTAAAGGGCACGTATTTAATGAAAAATACAGCCTCCTCCATAACCCCTTAGCTGCCCTTACCATCTCCAATGAAGGTGCGTTTTCCACCATCCGAGGTAGAAATAAGCTTTTACCAATTTGCTAATAATTTAGACAAAGTAACAGAAAGAATTAACATGAAGAAATAGCACAAAGCTCTACAAACTATACATTACTGGACTTTATCATTGACATTCTAGATCAGGCATGCTCAACCTGCGGCCCTCCAGCTGTTATAAAACTACAACTCCCACAATGCCCTGCTGTAGGCTGTTCAGGCATGCTGGGAGTTGTAGTTTGCAACAGCTGGAGGGCCACAGAGTGTAGCTGCCTGTTCTAGATAATTATAACTTACCCTTTCAACACACTGATTGATAAGAATCACCCGATGTTCCATTTTAGTTGAAGAAGAATTAGCTTCAATTGATATGGTCTTCACCTATAGGATCCGTCCATCTTATGGACTGGGACCCAGGTGCTTAAACATATCAATAATAAGATCTGCATATGGTCTTCACCTATAGGACCCATCCATCTTATGGACTAGGTTTTAAAGATATCTCTAACAAGATATGATTTTCACCTATAGGACCCATCCTGTTTTGTAATTGGGCCCTAGGAACTAAATCATATCTCTTGCAAGATGTTGATGAAGTCTTTGTCTTTTGGATCCATGCATCTTATGGATCAGACTCCTTGTACTCAAGCACTTCTCTTTTTCTTGTGAAAGAACATCTGGAGGCACATACTCTCTGTTACAATAAAAACAACACTTAACTCTAAAGCACAGTATTATATCAAGTTTGGGCAAATTTTGGAAGAACACAGCTTTGCCAAACCCCTACTTCCGAACCTTGACTCTGCTATGTATTGAATTTTATGTAAAATAATGCTTTTTACAAAGCTTTCCTAAATTATTAACAAATTGGTTACAGGCACCTATTTAATGAAAAATACAGCCTTCTCCATAACCCCTTAGCTGCCCTTACCATCTCCAATGAAGGTGCGTTTTCCACCATCCGAGGTAGAAATAAGCTTTTACCAATTTGCTAATAATTTAGACAAAGTAACAGAAAGAAATAACATGAAGAAATAGCACAAAGCCCTACAAACTATACATTACTGGACTTTATCATTGACATTCTAGATAAAAATAACTTAACTTTTCAACACACTGATTTATAGGAATCACCCAATGTTCCTTTTTGGTTGAAGATGAATTAGCTTCAATTGATATGGTCTTCACCTATAGGACCCATCCATCTTATGGACTGGGCCCCAGGTACTTAAACATATCAATAATAAGATCTGCATATGGTCTTCACCTATATGACCCATCTATCTTATGGACTAGGCCCTAGGTCTTAAAGATATCTCTAACAAGATATGATCTTCACCTATAGGACCCATCCTTTTGTGGAAATGAGCCCTAGGAACTTAATCATATCGCTTACAAGATGTTGATGTAGTCTTTGCCTTTTGGATCCATGCTTCTTAAGGATAAGACTCCTTGTACTCAAGCACTTCTCTTTTTCATGTGAAAGAACATCTGGAGTCACATACTCTCTGTTACAATAAAAAAAACACACAACCCTAGAGCACAGTATCATATCAACTTTGGGCAAATTTTTGAAGAACACAGCTTTGCCAAAGGCCTAGTTCCGAACCTTGACTCTGTTATGTATTGAATTTTATATACAATAATGCTTTTTACAAAGCTTTCCCTAAATTATTAACACATTGGTAAAAGGGCACCTATTTAATGAGAAATGCAGCCTCCTCCATAACCCCTTAGCTGCCCTTACCATCTCCAATGCAGGTGCCTTTTCCACCATCCGAGGTAGAAATAAGCTTTTACCAGTTTGCTAATAATTTAGACAAAGTAACAGAAAGAAATAACATGAAGAAATAGCACAAAGCCCTACAAACTATACATTACTAGACTTTATCATTGACATTCCAGATAATAATAACTTACCTTTTCAACACACTGATTGATAGGAATCACCCAATGTTCCTTTTTGGTTGAAAATGAATTAGCTTCAATCGATATGGTCTTCACCTATAGGATCCATCCATCTTATTGACTGGGCCCCAGGTACTTAAACATATCAATAATAAGATCTGAATATGGTCTTCACCTATAGGACACATCCATCTTATGAACTATGCCCTAGGTCTTAATGATATCTCTAATAAAATATGATCTTCACCTATTGGACACATTCTTTTTTGGAATTGGGCCCTAGGAACTTAATCATATCTCTTGCAAGATGTTCATTTTAGTCTTTTCCTTTTGGATCCATGCATCTTATTGATCAGACTCCTTGTACTCAAGCACTTCTCTTTTTCTTGTGAAAGAACATCTGAAGGGAAAGACTCTCTGTTACAATTAAAATAACACATAACCCTAGAGCACAGTATCATATCAAGTTTGGGCAAATTTTGGAAGAACACAGCTTTGCTAAAGCCCTAGTTCCGAACCTTGACTCTGCTATGTATTGAATTTTATGTAAAATAATGCTTTTTACAAAGCTTTCCCTAAATTATTAACAAATTGGTTAAAGGGCACCTATTTAATGAAAAATACAGCCTCCTCCATAACCCCTTAGCTGCCCTTACCATCTCCAATGATGGTGCGTTTTCCACCATCCGAGGTAGAAATAAGCTTTTAGCAATTTGCTAATAATTTAGACAAAGTAACAGAAAATAATAACATGAAGAAATAGCACAAAGCCCTACAAACTATACATTACTGGACTTTATCATTGACATTCTAGATAATAATAACTTACATTTTCAAAACACTGATTTATAGGAATCACCCAATTTTCCTTTGTCGTTGAAGATGAATTAGCGTCAATTGATATGGTCTTCACCTATAGGATCGATCCATCTTATGGACTGGGCCCCAGGTACTTAAACATATCAATAATAAGATCTTCATATTGTCTTCACCTGTATTACCCATGCATCTTATGGACTAGGCCCTAGGTCTGAAAGATATCTCAAAAAAGATATGATCTTCACCTATAGGACTACCTTTTTTGGAATTGGGCCCTAGGAACTAAATCATATCTCTTACAAGATGTTGATGTAGTCTTTGCCTTTTGGATCCATGCATCTTATGGAAAAGACTCCTTGTACTCACACACTTCTCTTTTTCTTGTGAAAGATCATCTGGAGGCACATACTCTCTGTTACAATAAAAACAACACAAAATCCTAGAGCACAGTATCATCTCAACTTTGGGCAAATTTTGGAAGAACACAGCTTTGCCAAAGCGCTAGTTCCCAACCTTGACTCTGCTATGTATTGAATTTTACGTAAAATAATGCTTTTTACGAAGCTTTCGCTAAATTATTAACAATTTGGTTAAAGGGCACCTATTTAATGAAAAATACAGCCTCCTCCATAACCCCTTAGCTGCCCTTACCATCTCCAATGAAGGTGCGTTTTTCATCATCCGAGTTAGAAAAAAGCTTTTACCAATTTGATAATAATTTAGACAAAGTACAAGAAAGAAATAACATAAAGAAATAGCACAAAGCCCTACAAACTATACATAACTGGACTTTATCATTGACATTCTAGATAATAATAATTTACCCTTTCAACACTCTGATTGATAAGAATCATCCGATGTTCCTTTTTCGTTGAAAATGAATTAGCTTCAATTAGCTTCTAGATAATAATAACTTACCCTTTCAACACACTGATTGATAGGAATCACCCGATGTTCCTTTTTCGTTGAAGATGAATTAGCTTCTATTGATATGGTCTAAACCTATAGGATCCCTCCATCTTATGGACTGGGCCCCAGGTACTTAAGCATATCAATAATAAGATCTGAATATGGTCTTCACCTATAGGACACATCCATCTTATTGACTAGGCCCTAGATCTTAAAGATATCTCTGTAAATATATGATCTTCACCTATAGGACACATCCTTTTTTGGAATTGGGTTCTAGGTACTAAATCATATCTCTTACAAGATGTTGATGTAGTCTTTGCCTTTTGGATCCATGCATCTGGAGGCACATACACTCTGTTACAATAAAACAACACAAAACCCTAGAGCACAATATCATATCAACTTTGGGCAAATTTTGAAAGAACACAGCTTTGCCAAAGCTCTAGTTCCGAACCTTGACTCTGCTATGTATTGAATTTTATGTAAAATAATGCTTTTTACGGACCTTTCCTAAATTATTAACAAATTGGGCACTTATTGAAAAAAAAAATACTGCCTCCTCCATAACCCCTTAGCTTGCCTTAACATCTCCAATGAAGGTGCATTTTCCACCATTAGAGATAGAAATAAGCTTTTATCAATTTGCTAATAATTTTTTCAAATTAACAGAAAGAAATAACATGACGGGAGAGCATATATCCAAACTAACTATATATAATAACTTACCCTTTCAACACACTGATTGATAGTAATCACCCAATGTTCCCACACCTATCAGACTATGGGGACATATCCTAGCGATATGCCCTCATTGTCTTAGATGGGAGTACCCCTTTAAACATACAGTATCTCTAATAATATGTGAATATCGTCTTTACCTATAGGACCCACACTTCAATTTTTTGACTGTGTACTTAACCCTAAGAGGACCTGTTAATTAGCAATGTTTTGTTTGTTTGTTTGTTTTTCACTCCCTGCCTTCCCATAGCTATACGTTTTTTTTATTTTTCCATGCACATAGCTGTGTGAAATCTTGCATATGATATTGTGTGGAGCAGGAAAATAGTTTCAAATGGGGTGGAATTGGAAAAAAAATGCATTTCTGCCACAGTCTTATGGGTTTTTTATGGTGTTTCCATGCAGTAAAATTGACCTGTTTCCTTCATTCTCCAAATCAGTGCGATTACAACGATACCACATTTGTATAAGGTTGTTTTTGCATTTCAATACTGAAAAAAAAAAAACCATAGAAACAATTTTTTTTCTGCAATATTCTGATCCCTATAACTTTTTTTTTTTTAAACTCCATATGTGTACAGAACTGTATAAGGTCTCATTTTTTGCAGACCAATCTGTATATTTCCATGACACTATTTTAAAGTACGTATGGCTTTTTGACTACATTTTATTTATTTTTGGGTGGGGAGGTGAAGTGAGAAAATAAAATGGTGAATTATAACATTTGCCGTATTGGAATAAATATTGTTATAATTTTTACGAATGTTATACATTTTTAGACCTAGCGGGTTGCAATGCCTAAGTATCTATCTATCTATCTATCTATCTATCTATCTATCTATCTATCTATCAAAGAATGTGGCAGCACCAGTACAGACAGAGGGGTGCAAGGTCAGAATGGGATAAGCCAATCCCTGGACATCAAAATTAAAAAGATAGAGCAGCAGTCCACAGTACAGTGAAAAAAAAGGAAGTTTAATCACCCATCGTTCAGCGACGTTTCGGTCCCTAACTGGAACCTTTTTCAAGCAACATGTTACAGGACACA
Organism: Bufotes viridis; assembly: GCA_033119425.1. Classification (NCBI taxonomy): domain Eukaryota; kingdom Metazoa; phylum Chordata; class Amphibia; order Anura; family Bufonidae; genus Bufotes; species Bufotes viridis. Next base: position 340,869,820 of record CM065589.1, on the reverse strand, counting down.
GTGAATATAAATAGCAAGTCAAATGTGACATCATCAAACCATGTGATCAATTAGTGTAAGAGAAGACCTTATCCCCTGCTGGGGAAAGTCACAATAGGCATGATACAAAAATACTTGATACATAAAAATAATAAAACAATTGCATGTTACTTTCAAAAACATAACGTGTATAAAGTGCTAAATGCATATAATATTGTATATAATTATACATAAAAATGTGTCAAATATGTGTAAATATGATCAGTGAGTAAATAGTTAAAAGACGTAATTGAGCCCAAGTTGAGAACTAATGGGATGCGCAAAGAGTAGGCACTAGGGCACGGGGATATACATACGTAACACAATCATACTACTGACCCGCATGTTCAGAGCCATCTCGGCGTTCCACTAACGTAAATGCACAGACTCGGCATAGTGTATGATGCGCAACGTCAGAGCGATCACGTGACTCGTAAAAGCCACGTGACCGAACAAGGACATGCGCACCAAGTGGTGTCAACCCCAACAGTCTCCATCTATAAAGAGGTCCGCCAGTCCCCATAGCAGCGGCGCTGCATTATGACACTGGCTGTCATCTTCAGATGGTAACAAGATATACAAACATCATATTTGCAAACATCGCAAATAGGGACCGAAACGTCGCTGCACGATGGGTGATTAAACTTCCTTTTTTGTTCACTGTACTGTGGAGTGCTGCTCTAACTTTTTAATTTTTATATATATATATATATATATATATATATATATATATGTATATATATTTTGTAATGCTGTTTTCACCAGTTTTGACCAGTTTTGAAGAAAGGCAGGGACACAACAAAGTTTCTTTAACATGGTTTATTGCTTATTCCAGCCATCTTACAGTTCAGTTACAGCCGGATCGCAGCCGGATCAGGTAATCAGTTCACAGGCCAGTGTTTGCTTCACTTGTGCCTTGCAGTGTGTGATCCACAGCCTCTCACTCAACAGACACACCCTGCGTCCGGCTGTTCACTTTTACAACACAATTGTGGACATGAGCCACATATAAACCCGGGAGTGGAATGTGGGAAGTAAGCACCCACCCAGCTCTTTGCTTACTCCCAGTAAAAGATGGGCCCGGATTAGCTGATACCAGCTATACTAGGTAGCAACAGTGGCATTTCTCAGGTGCTTCCCCTCTAATATGTTTCCTGCACCATTCTCGGAGACGCATACCTTCCTTCATATATGAGGCCTGTCACTGCTTCACAATATGTATATATATATATATATATATATATATATATATAGACAAATGAAAAATCGAGCAGCACTCCAAATATGTCCAAACAAAATATGCGTCTTTATTCACCCATCGGCGTGGCAACGTTTCAGCTCCTGCTGCAGCCTTTTTCAAGCAAATTGTGCAAGACAGAGTGACGTATATAAAGGGTATTACAAAGTGACATCATCATAGTGCGTCAAATACAATTAACTCTTGCAAGTGTTATGTCAAAAATAACTTCAATAAAGTGCCGCAATTCATAGCATAAATTCATGATCACAGAAACCAGTGCATAATAGTGTAGCATTTCATACAATATGAAACAAACATTGAAAACTAATGATAATGTTGATTATTTTAACCATCCGAACCTTAGGAAAGATGAGGTTGATGCCTTGCTGTCCTTGAAGCGCGACACCTCCCTTGTCCTCAAGCCGGCGGACAAGGGGGGTGCCGTCGTTGTTATGGACACCCATAAATATGTCGCTGAAGTAATGAGACAATTAACCGACGTCGAGGTATATAAAATGTTGAGTGATGATCCCAAATTCAAAATCACAGAATATATACGGAAATGCTTGTGTGATGCAATGCTGCCGGGGTGGTCGACGAGGACTTGGTTCAATACTTTATGGTAACATATCCGGTAACTCCGGTTCTATCCATTCTCCCTAAGATACATAAGTCTCTCGTCGACCCCCCTGGCAGACCAATTGTTTGACTCCATTTTCAGCCTCCCAGCCATTTCCCTTGATAAGGTTTTAAAGGGTTTTGCGGATGGGGCGAGCTCCTATATTCGGGATACTTCTGATTTCTTAACTAAATTGCAACAATTGGATATATCTGGGTGCAGTGAGGTCACTTTGGCATCGTTTGATGTGACCTCACTATATACATCTATAGAACATACAAGGGGTCTAAAAGCAGTAGAACGCATGTTATTGATGTCTACAATGTCCGAGGGGGCCATTGCTTTATCTTAGATTTATTGAACATTATATTACATCAAAATTATTTTTTATTTCAAGACACATACTACAGGCAGAAGAGAGGAGTAGCGATGGGGTCGAATATGGCCCCAACCTACGCTAATATCTATATGCGTGCGTTTGAGGAGGACGTCGTCTACGTGTCGCCACATTACAGACATGTCTTGGTCTGGTGGCGCTACATAGACGACGTCTTCCTCATATGGACGAGGACGGGGGAACAGCTCAAAGAATTCCATGATTTTTTAAACAGTGTATATAAGTCTTTACAGTTCACCTTAGTGTCCTCCCATACATCTTTACAATTTTTGGACACCGAGGTGGTGCTCGTTGATGGAAGCTTGCGCACAAGATTGTTTGTGAAGCCGACAGACAGGAATACTACCTTGATGTATTCTAGTAATCATCCTAGAAAGTTGGTAAGATCATTGCCATATTCACAGATGTTAAGAGCAAAAAGAATTGAATTTGATGAGCCTAGACTGGAGGACACATTACAGTCTATGATATCCAAATTTATATCACGTGGGTATCCTAAGGCTTTATTAGAGACACATAAAAGTCGGGTAATATCACTTAATAGAATTGAAACATTACAACAAGGGAACCGCAGGGTGACCAACACACGCATCCCCTTTGTATCCACTTATACTGAATGTAGCCAGGAAATAGGAACCATAATTAAAAAACATTGGTCCATCTTAAGTAAATCTTTGTATAATATCCCTGAATTCAAGAATGTACCACTATTTTCTTATCGTCGTTCCAGAAGTTTGAGAGACCAGCTTGTCAGGGCCGATATTGGTTTAAAAAAGGTTCTTAAACAAGCCACATTTTCACAGCCCAGCTTGGGATGTTTCCCATGCTTGGGATGTGTAAATTGCAGGTTTATTAAAAAAGGACGTACATTTAGACATCCCAATACAGGGGTTGAATTACTTGACCTGTAATTCGGAATATGTAGTATATGTCTTGTCTTGCCCCTGTAACACACTATATGTTGGTGAAACCTCTACCGACCTCAAGACACGGTTGAATAATCATAGGAATACAATACGGAAAGGCAGGTTAGATCTGCCAGTGTCGAGACATTTTAGTATGTTTAAGCATAAAGAAAAGGATTTGTGCTGTTGGATTATAGACCAGGTACCGATATTAAGAAGGGGTGGCAATAGAGTATCCCTCCTAAAAAAGAGGGAACTCTATTGGATTAACACGTTAAATACGTTGAGCCCCAATGGATTGAATGTAGATTTCAGGGTGGGAGTGTGTTGATGCTTGCCCTGTTTACCATATGCTCCTCTTCCTCTGGATATAGGTTGTTTGTACAAGATTTCTTAATATATATTATATTATATGCACACAATTTTTCACATACATCATGTATATAATATGTACATTAACATATTTTTCTCTTTTTATCTTTAGAGTGACGTTCCCCTTCTTTTGGACTATACCCACGGGTTCTATGACGGCAGCTATCAACATCCCCATTACACGATCTACGACAATCATCTCTTTTTAAATGTATTAAGGTTAATAGGGTGGGTATGCATGTTTAACATAGGAGGAGAACCCTCCAACTGTGTGGTACAGCACTGTTAGTTTCGCCTTGCGGAGGCGTGGTGATACTGACATGTGCCCTGTAAGTGCGATGGTGGTGTAATTTACGCCATTAATCGCATCACAGGTAACTACCACCCAGTTTTGATATGTATGCAAATATGTGTGAATGATGCCACCCTTTTTAAAGATATCTAGAAATACATATAAATAAGCGGATCCGGTCATTCCCTTATCTAACATGGCGGAACGGCAATTGACTCAGACTGCGCAGCCACTAAGAGTGTGATGACGCGGCACGCCCGATAGATCTTGTGTGACACATGCGCATTGCCTTGGACAGCACGCCGTGATGGCGATGTATGTATCGTGCATGTGGAGTTTGAAAACGGCTGCCGCCTCCCGCCGGGTGTGTCCATTAAGGGTACGTCATTCTTCCACGGACTGAGGATTTTTAACCCTTTAAGCACTGACACTTTTTGAAATTAATGTATAATGCACTTTATTTTGTATTTATTTTGATATTATCCAAGAACATATTGTATGAAATGCTACACTATTATGCACTGGTTTCTGTGACCATGAATTTATGGTATGAATTGCGGCACTTTATTGAAGTTATTTTTGACATAACACTTGCAAGAGTTAATTGTATTTGACGCACTATGATGATGTCACTTTGTAATACCCTTTATATCCGTCACTCTGTCTTGCACAATTTGCTTGAAAAAGGCTCCAGCAGGAGCTGAAACGTTGCCACGCCGATGGGTGAATAAAGACGCATATTTTGTTTGGACATATTTGGAGTGCTGCTCGATTTTTCATTTGTCTGCATAGGCTGGAGTGGGTTTACTCCACAGGTGAGCGTTGCACCCGCCACTCATTTTACTAGGTGATGCTGCCTCATTTTTCATTATATATATATATATATATATATATATATATATATATAATTTATTTTAAATTATTGTTTTATTTATTTTGATTTCGGGGAAAGGGGGGTGAGTAGAACTTGTATATTATTTTTTAAAACCTTTTTTACTTTATTCTTAAGTCAGCCTTGGTGACTATAATCGGCAATGATTAGATTGCCCATTGTGTTCTTTGATGACTATATAGCCATCATAGAACATATTATTTACTATATACCTATACAGTGCTGCCATTGGTATATACCAGTGATTGGTATCAGAGCCTTCTTGAGGCTCTGAGCTATCCCAGGCATATAATAGGTCCCTGATCTTAGCCAGGGAACGCATCTGAACCACTCAGATGCTGTGGTCACATTTGAACACGGCATCTGAGGAGTTAAATGTGTACGATCAGCCTTATGGCTAATCGCATACATTTTATCCAGGACTCTGTTGTTTGAAATAGCAAAAACCCGGCGGCTGTGGTGCCCCAGGACCCCACTCCTTTCTGTACTGACATCACACGTACAATGAATTCTGGGTGGGCAGTGGTTAATATAGTAGCAATACACCTAGCCACCGGGGCATTCCTCACCCAGGCCAGCTTCCTGTGAAGTCTTAGATGGAAGTAGAAGGACCATCTTACATTCTAAGGCTAAGTATCTGTTGTCTATATTGTTGGACTATAGGCCAGTGACATGGTGTACGGTATGTATGCTGATATGACCATGATACTAAAAGTGTTTGTAACTGATTGTTTATATGTTGTAGTAAATTGTGGTTAAGCAAAGGTGTCTTTTATATTACATTTGCATGAGTTGTGTGTTTTTCCTGGTGATACCAAGGCTGAACATTGTAAGCTATAAACTGAAAACAATCCCATGAGCTATGGGGAAAAGGGGAATATTGACCATTATCAGTGGTATACCTCCTATAGAGGCAGAGGCCATCAGTGGAGGCGGCTAAAGGACCTGTGATGATGTCATCACCGGTCGTGTATATAGTAACATAGTAACATAGTATATAAGACCGAAAAAAGACATTTGTCCATCCAGTTCAGCCTGTTTCCTACAAGTTGATCCAGAGGAAGGCAAAAAAACCCTGTGAGGCAGAAGCCAATTTTCCTCACTTAAGGGGAAAAAAAATTCCTTCCCGACTCCAATCAGGCAATCAGAATAACTCCCTGGATCAACGACCCCTCTCTAGTAGCTATAGCCTGTAATATTATTACACTCCAGAAATAAATCCAGTCCCCTCTTGAATTCCTTTATTGTACTCACCATCACCACCTCCTCAGGCAGAGAGTTCCATAGTCTCACTGCTCTTACAGTGAAGAATCCTTTTCTATGTTTGTGTACAAACCTTCTTTCCTCCAGACGCAGAGGATGTCCCCTTGTCACAGTCACAGTCCTGGGGATAAATAGATGATGGGACAGAGCTCTGTACTGACCCCTGATATAATTATACATAGTTATTAGATCTCCCCTCAGTCGTCTTTTTTCTAAAGTGAATAACCCTAATTTTGATAACCTTTCAGGGTACTGTAGATCCCTCATTCCAGTTATTACTTTAGTTGCCCTCCTCTGAACCCTCTCCAGCTCTGCTATGTCTGTCTTGTTCACAGGAGCCCAGAACTGTACACAGTACTCCATGTGTGGTCTAACCAGTGATTTGTAAAGTGGTAGGACTATGTTCTCATCACGGGCGTCTATGCCCCTTGTGATGCAACCCATTATCTTATTGGCCTTGGCAGTAGCTGCCTGACACTGGTTTTTGCAGCTTAATTTGCTGTTTATTAAAATTCCTAGATCCTTTTCCATGTCAGTGTTACCGAGTGTTTTACCATTTAATATGTACGGGTGACTTGCATTATTCCTTCCCATGTGCATAACTTTACATTTGTCAGTGTTAAACCTCATCTGCCATTTTTCTGCCCAAGCCTCCAATCTATCCAGATCCCTCTGTAGCAGAAAACTGTCCTCTTCAGTGTTAATTACTTTACACAGTTTAGTGTCATCTGCAAAAATAGATATTTTACTGTGCAGGCCTTCTACAAGATCATTAATAAATATATTGAAGAGAATAGGGCCCAATACTGACCCCTGAGGTACCCCACTAGTTACAGTGACCCAATCTGAGTATCTACCGTTAATAACCACCCTCTGTTTTCTGTCACTCAGCCAGTTACTTACCCACATACAGACATTTTCTCCCAGTCCGAGCATCCTCATTTTATATACTAACCTTTTATGAGGTACGGTGTCAAATGCTTTGGAGAAGTCCAGATATACGACATCCATTGATTCGCCGCTGTCAAGTCTAGAACTTACCTCCTCATAGAAGCTGATTAAATTTGTTTGGCATGACCGATCCCTCATGAAGCCATGCTGATATGGCGTTATTTGCTTATTTTCATTGAGATACTCCAAAATAGCATCTCTTAGAAACCCTTCAAACAGTTTACCAACAATAGATGTTAAACTTACCGGCCTATAATTTCCAGGCTCTGTTTTTGGACCCTTTTTGAATATTGGCACCACATTTGCTATGCGCCAATCCTGTGGAACATTCCCTGTTATTATAGAGTCCGTAAATATCAGAAATAATGGTCTGGCTATGACATCACTTAATTCCCTTAGGATACGGGGGTGTATGCCATCCGGTCCTGGCGATTTGTCTATTTTAATCTTTTTAAGTCGCTGTTGTACTTCTTCCTGGGTCAGACAGGGCACTTTTAATGGGGGATTTACTTTTACATTCTGCATTTCATCTGACAGTTTATTTTCCTCAGTGAATATAGTGGAGAAAAAAAATTGCTATGTAGAGGGCCGACTCCTTCAGATTTATATTTTTTACTATTTATATAATTGAAGAACATTTTAGGATTAGTTTTACTCTCTTTGGCAATTAATCTCTCGGTCTCTAGTTTGGCAAATTTTATTAGTTTTTTACATATTCTATTTTTTTCCTTATAGTTTATCAGTGCTTCCTGACTCCCCTCCTGTTTTAGCGATTTATATGCTTTCTTTTTGTCATTTATTGCCTTCTTTACGGTTCCATTTATCCACATTGGTCTCTTATTGTTCCTTAGCCTTTTATTCCTATAAGGTATGTACCTCTCACAATTAGATGTTACAATGCTTTTAAAAATCTCCCATTTTATGGTTGTATTTTTATTTTTGAGGACTTTGTCCCAGTTAGTTAGGCCTATGGCCTCGCTTAGTTGGCTAAATTTTGCTTTTTTGAAGTTTGGTATTTTTGTTCCTCCCTTTAGAAACTCTCGTTTGAAGGATAATTGGAAGGTTATAACTTTATGGTCACTATTTCCAAGGTGTCCCCCAACCTGCACATCTGTTGTTCTATCAGGTCTATTGGTTAATACTAAGTCCAGTATGGCCGTCCCTCTAGTGGGGTCCTGAACCAGTTGGGAAAGGAAATTGTCTTTGGCTATTGCCAAGAACCTGTTTCCTTTATGGGATGTACAGCTTTCAGTTTCCCAGTCTATATCTGGGTAGTTGAAGTCCCCCATGATAACGACTTCATTATGATTTGCCGCCTCGTCTATCTCGTTTAGTAATAGATTTTCTGTGGACTCTGGTATATTAGGTGGTTTATAATACACTCCTATTAGTATTTTATTATTGTTTTTGCTCCATGTATTTCTACCCACAGTGACTCCACATGTTCATGTCCCTCAGAGATGTATTCTCGAATTACGGGATTTAGACACGACTTCACGTAGAGGCAGACCCCTCCACCTCTCCGGTTTTGACGATCCTTTCTAAACAGATTGTAACCTTTTATATTAACTGCCCAGTCATAGCTATCATCCAGCCATGTCTCAGTTATTCCCACTATGTCATAGTCCTCCTCACACATCACTAATTCCAGTTCACCAGTCTTGTTAGTCAGGCTTCTGGCATTAGTATACATACATTTGACAGGTTTATGTGTATTTTTACCCTACATCTTTCATTCTGAGCTGTTCTAGTCCCCCTTCCATTCCTCCCCCAGACACACTACCTCGCCCCTGGTCTCTATCTGCACTATCTTCCCCTCCTATAACGTAATTACCCTCCCCCAGTCCCTAGTTTAAACACTCCTCCAACCTTCTAGCCATCTTTCTCCCCAACACAGCTGCCCCTTCCCCATTGAGGTGCAGCCCGTCCCTACTGGTAGAGCCTGTAGCCAACAGAGAAGTCGGCCCAGTTCTCCATGAACCCGAACCCCTCCTTCCTACACCAGTTCTTGAGCCACTTGTTAACCTCCCTAATCTCCCGCTGCCTTTCTTGTGTGGCTCGTGGTACAGGCAGTATTTCAGAAAATACTACTTTTGAGGTCCTTGCCCTAAGCTTTTGACCTAAATCCCTGAAATCATTTTTAAGGACTCTCCACCTTCCTCTAACTTTGTCATTGGTTCCGATATGGACCATGACCGCTGGATCTTCTCCAGCCCCTCCCAGTAATCTGTCAACCCGATCCGCGATGTGTCGAACTCTAGCGCCAGGAAGACAGCACACTGTTCGGCGATCACGATCTTTGTGACAGATTGCCCTATCTGTACCCCTAATAATTGAGTCTCCCACTACCAGCACCTGTCTGGCCTGCCCTGCTCTCCTGGTCCCCTGCTTACTGGAGCTGACATTCCCCTGACTGGCAGAGGAAGTGTCTGGCTGCAGCGGTGCCGTCCCTGAACTGTCATCCCCCTCATCTGCCAACCGTGCAAACTTGTTGGGGTGTGTCAGATCAGGGCTAGCCTCCCTGGCACTCTTCCCTCTACCCCGCTTTCTTACTGTTACCCAGCTAACTACCTCACTCTCCTCAGCCTCCTCGCTACCACCCTCCCCACATCTACCCCATAGAGTGCTTGCTCAGTGAGCAGCAAACTCTTTTCCAAATTGTCAGTGGCTTTCAGTGTTGCAACTCGCCTGTTTAGAGACTCGATGTGCGATTCCAAACGGGTAATTTGCTCACATTTTGAACAAACATATACACCCTCGAACGGCTGTTCCAGGACTGCATACATCATACAAGATGTGCACTGGACGGCGCTGTCAATGATGGAAGTCATACTAAATGGGGATTACACAGGAAAAGAGAGGGAAAAAAATAAATAAATACAATATAGAGCAGTGATATCAAGATTCTTACTTACTGTGGTCCCTTACAGCAGTAGGAAGACTAGCTAGAATCAAACCAACTGTATTCAAGGATGATCTAATGAATCTCTGTTTCTTGCTCCTTTTCCTAAACTCCGGTTTCTTCAACTCCACTTATGAAAGCAGCCACTTAGTAATGCAGGCCTCAGGTATATGTAGTAAAGGAACTGCACAAAGAATGGTGTAGTTCCTAGGTTAGATAGGAACAGATGACATTATCTTCGACATCACAGGTCCTGTGGATTTAGTATGGGTACTGCACAGGGAATGGAAGTGAGCTAGAAGCGTCTGCCAGGACCCAAACAGCATGGAAGAGGAGCTCTCCACTGAAACTAGAATGGAGTGGTAAGTGTAGGTTCTCATCCTCTCTCTTTATTTGCCCCCATTCCCAATTTACTCATATCTCACTCATATATATAGCACCAAAGACAGTTACAACCACTATTACCTCACACAAAAACCATAATATAACTGACCACATATATTTGTACATACTGCACTGTTATACCTTGTACGTCTCACATCAGTACACTGCTCTTTGTAACATATATATATATATATATATATATATATAGATCCCAGAGAAGAGGCAGCACTCCTGAGTTAAATGGTGATGACCCAATTTATTCCAAGGCAACGTTTCAGCCTACTCCATGAGGCCTTTGTCAAGCCTTGACAAAGACCTCATGGAGTAGGCTGAAACGTTGCCTTGGAATAAATTGGGTCATCACCATTTAACTCAGGAGTGCTGCCTCTTCTCTGGGATCTATATATGTGTGGAGGATTGTCCGTCCTCCTGAGGATTTTGCACCCGCCAAGCCCATTGGACGTGCTGCTGCCTATCTCTGGATTTATTTATATATATATATATATACACAATCTATTATACAGTATAATAGATGCATAGGACACAAGTATATAGTATATACAGCTGTGTACTGATATGTGAGGTATGAGATATAATAGATACAATGTGTACAGATATATAGTATATACAGAAGTGTATTGATATGTGAGGTACGAGGTATAATAGATGTACTGTGTACCGGTATATAGTATATACAGCAGTCTGATATGTGAGGTATAATAGATGCAATGTGCACAAATATATAGTATATACAGCAGTGTACTATATGTGAGGTATGAGGTATAATAGATGTAGTTAACACACATATATTTATTATACAGGTGTGTACTGATATGTGAGGTATGAGGTATAACCCCTTAAGGACATAGGACGTATGGGTATGCCTTAATGTCCGAGTCCTTAAGTACACAGGACGTACCCATACGTCCTAAATGAAATCCTGTATAAAAAAAAATAAAAAAAAAAAATTGCTAGAAACATGGTTCCTGCTGCGATCGTGCAGCAGGAACCATGTTCATATGCCGAGGGGGGTCCTGTGACCCCCCCGTATCGGCGATCGCTGCAAACCGCAGGTCAATTCAGACCTGCGGTTTGCAGCGCTTTGCGATGTATCTGATCCTTGCGGGCGGTGCGGGAGGCGGTTCGGGATGTGGTGCGGGGGGCGGGCGGGCGCGCGATCCTCTGCCCGCCCCTCCGCTCATTTTCAGGATGGCCGAGCTTGGCATGCAGATTGTCAGCACATTGCTTACACTCTGCTTGTAACGGCTGACATCCGTGCAGGCACGGATGTCAGCCTATTAAACCCTTCCATGCCGCGGTCCGTAGGGACCGCTGTATGGAAGTGGCTAAGAGGGAGGGAGCTGGTGTGGGGGGCTGCTGTGCCTGGTGCAGCCCCCCTAGCTCCAGTCCCTAGCTTCCCTCCCTCCTCATCCTCCGCTGCTCTGTTATAGCAGCGGAGGATGGTAACCATGGCAACAGGACGCCTTCAAAGGCGTCCTGCTTGCCATGGTAACAGAAGTCTGATCAGACTTTTGCTAAAGGCAAAAGTCTGATCAGACTAAATGTCAAGTAAAAAATACAGTACATTACATTATATAATGTACTGTACTGTATTATACAGACACCAGATCCACTGGATCTTCAAGAACCAAGTGGGTCTGGGTCCAAAAAAATTTTAAAAAAAAGTGAAAAAAGGTAAAAACAAAAAAACACATTTATCACTAATAAAAAAGAAAACAAAAAAAATACACAACACATGTTATATATCACCGCGTCCGTAACGACCTGATCTATGCACCTGCACTCCCTGGGTTTTGTGTGGCTGATATGGCCCATAAAAGGTAAGAATTAATGTTAGGGACCACTCGAGAGGCAACCGTGAAGTGGTGGGTGGCTTACATAATTTGGCCAAAATATAAACTAATGCCTCATCTAACATCCAGCATAGTGGCAGGACGGAGCTCTAGCTGCAGTGTGCCATTGCACCTTTGTTTTTACGTTTGTATGTGTATTTCACCATAGCAACGTGCACCTGCGTATTGGGTTGTGCGGACTGCAATCTCCATTTTATTTTTTTTCCTTTGTAGCATATATGGGAGGCGTGGTGACCTCCATGCAGTCATGCACACCTGACTAGTGAATCTGCCCTGTAGGCTGGTTTTAAAGTCAGTATAAAACTGAGTCTGCTTTATTGAACTTACCAGAAGCCATTTGGTTCCAGGAGAAGTACTAGTGGGCTCAGCATGCATGTTGGTATTTGCATCCCTTGATCTGATGAACGCTGTATGGCACCAGACGGGGTTACAAGCAGAGTGTATCTGGCATGCATGCTGCACCTGCACTCCCTGGGTTTTGTGTGGCTGATATGGCCCATAAAAGGTAAGAATTAATGTTAGGGACCACTCGAGAGGCAACCGTGAAGTGGTGGGTGGCTTACATAATTTGGCCAAAATATAAACTAATGCCTCATCTAACATCCAGCATAGTGGCAGGACGGAGCTCTAGCTGCAGTGTGCCATTGCACCTTTGTTTTTACATTTGTATGTGTATTTCACCATAGCAACGTGCACCTGCGTATTGGGTTGTGCGGACTGCAATCTCCATTTTATTGATCTATAAAATGGGTTTGTTACTTTTCCCGTACGGTGAACGTCATAAAAAAAAATGATAAAATTGGAATTTTGCCCACTTCACTTCCTAAAAAAGTTAATAAAAGTGATCAAAAAAGTTGTATCTAAACCCAAATGGTACTAATCAAACTGTTACCTCGTCCTGCAAAAAATGATACCTTACCTAAGAAAATCGCCCAAAAAATAAAAAAATTATGGCTCTTAGGCTATACAGAAACTAAAACATGATTTTTTTTTGTTTCAAAAATTATATGATTGTGTAAAACCTAAATAAATAAATAAAAAGTAGACATATTTGTATCGCCGTGTCCGTAAGAACCTGAACTATAAAAATAACACATGAACTAACCCCTCAGGTGGACACCGCAAAAAAAGTGTAAAAGTGTAAAAAGCATTTTTTGTCACCTAACATCACAAAAAGTGTGACAGCAAGCGATCAAAAAGTCATATGCACCCCAAAATAGTGCCATTAAAACCGTCATCTCATCCCGCAAAAAATGAGCCCCTACCTAAGACAATTGGACAAAAACTAAAAAAAACTGACTCTCAGATTATAGAGATACTAAAATAGTTTTTTGTTTGTTTAACAAAGGATATTATAGTGTAAAACCTAAATAAATTAAAAAGAGTAGACATATTAGGTATTGCCACGTTCGTAAGAATCTGCTCTATAAAAATAACACATGATTAACACAGTCACAAAAATAAAATAAATACGGTCGCAAAACAGCTATTTTTTCCAAATTTTCCATTTTAATCATTTTTTTCCAGTAACAAAGCAAGGGTTAACAGTCAAACAAAACTCTATATTTATTGCCCTGATTCTGTAGTTTACAGAAACACCCCATATGTGGTTGTAAACTGCTTTATGGACAAACGGCAGGGCACAGAAGGAAAGGAGCGCCATATGGTTTTTGGAAGGCAAATGCACCCCTAGAATAGAAACTCTATAAAAGTGACCCCATATAAGAAACTACAAAACTGATTTTACAAACTTTATTAACCCTTTAGGTGTTCCTTAAGAGTTTATGGCAAATGGAGATGAAATTTCATAATTTCTATTTTTTATTACCTTGTCTCACAAAAATGTATTATAGAGCAACCAAAAATCATACATACCCTAAAAATAATAGCACCAAAACTGCCACCTTATCCAGTAGTTTCCAAAATGGGTTCACTTTTTTGGAGTTTCTACTCTAGGGGTGCATCAGGGGGGCTTGAAATGCGCCCTGCCGTTTGGTGATACAGCAGTTTACAACCACATATGGGGTGTTTCTGCAAACTACAGAATCATGGCTATAAATATTGGGTTATGTTTGGCTGGTAACCCTTGCTTTGTTCCTGGAAAAAATGGATTCAAATGGAAAATTAGCCAAAAAAATTGAAATTCTGAAATTTTATGTCCATTTGCCATGAACTCTTGTGAAACACCTAAAGGGTTAACAAGGTTTGTAAAATCTGTTTTGAATACCTTGAGGGGTGTAGTTTCTAGAATGGGGTCATTTTTGGGTGGTTTCTTTTATGTAAGCCTCACAAAGTAACTTCAGACCTGAACTGGTCCTTAAAAATTGGGTTTTTGAAATTTTCTGAAAATTTTCAAGATTTGCTTCTAAACTTCAAAGCCTTGTAACGCCCCCAAGAAATAAAATGGCATTCCGAAAATGATCCAAACATGAAGTAGACATTTGGGGAAAGTAAAGTAATAACTATTTTTGGAGGTATTACTATGAATTTTAGAAGTGGAGAAATTGAAACTTGAAAATTAGCAAATTTTTCAAAATTTTTGGTAAATTTAGAATTTTTTTATACAAAATGTTACCAGTGTCATGAAGTACAATATGTGACGAAAAAACAATCTCTGAATGGCCTGGATAAGTAAAAGCGTTTTAAAGTTATCACCACATAAAGTGACACATGTCAGATTTGCAAAAAATGGCCTGGTCCCTAAGGTGAAATAGGGCCGTGTCCTTAAGGGGTTAAATATTTATATATATACAATCTATTATACAGTATAATAGATGCATCGGACACAAGTATATAGTATATACAGCTGTGTACTGATATGTGAGGTATGAGATATAATAGATACAATGTGTACAGATATATAGTATATACAGCAGTGTATTGATATGTGAGGTATGAGGTATAATAGATGTACTGTGTACAGATATATAGTATATACAGCAGTCTGATATGTGAGGTATAAAGATGCAATGTGCACAAATATATAGTATATACAGCAGTGTACTATATGTGAGGTATGAGGTATAATAGATGTAGTTGAACACACATATATTTATTATACAGGTGTGTACTGATATGTGAGGTATGAGGTATATTAGTTGCAATGTGTACAAATATATAGTATATACAGCAGTGTATTGATATGTGAGGAACGAGTTATAATAGATGTACTGTGTACAGGTATATAGTATATAGAGCAGTGTACTGATATGTGAGGTATGAGGTATAATAGATGTAGTGGACACACATATATTCATTATACAGGTGTGTACTGATATGTGAGGTATGAGATATAATAGATGCAGTGGACACAAGTATATAGTATATACAGCTGTGTACTGATATGTGAGGTATGAGATATAATGGATGTACTGTGTACAGGTATATAGTATATACAGCAGTGTACTGATATGTGAGGTATGAGGTATAATAGATGTAGTGGACACACATATATTCATTATACAGGTGTGTACTGATATGTGAGGTATGAGATATAATGGATTCAATGTGTACAGATATATAGTATATACAGCAGTGTACTGATACCGTATGTGAGGTATGAGGTATAATAGATGCAGTAGACACAAGTATATAGTATATACAGCTGTGTACTGATATGTGAGATATGAGGTATAATAGATGCAAAGTTTACAAGTATATATTATTTACAGCAGTGTACTGATATGTGAGGTACGAGCTATAATCTATACCTCTTACTTCACATATCGGTACACTGCTGGCCAGGAACAGGTAGTAGGAGGGGTTATAAATGGGGTATGGGGGCCCAATTTAGATTTTTGCTATGGGGCCCAGTGACTTCTATGTACGCCCCTGACCAGTATCAACTGATAATTGGTAATATTTTGCCCTTTTTTTACACGAGTAACTTCAGATATTGCTATTGATAATAATTATTGATATTAATAAGCAATATTTGTCCCCCCCTCATTTCTCTTGTATCTGACCTTAGGTTCTTAAGAACTTTGATTTTAAAACGAGAGTCAGGGAGGTTTATACAGTTTGGCAGAGTAGCAGAAGGATTTCTACATACAGTACATACAGTATATGTGGGCGTATTAAACAGAAACTACAATTAAAGAATGACAGCAGTATGAGAGTGCTTGTTAGAAAATGTATCATATTCTGAGAGTACGATTCGACATTTCTTTTTTTCAATGAATTACAATTTCCTCAGTTTGCCAGTGAAGAGGTAAAACACTCAAGGATCTGAGTTGCATCTATTCATAACCACATCTATGTGATGAGAAATGTTCTATGATAAAATGCCACTTATCCCTCTCCCCATTTAAATTCCACATTATTTAACCTGAGCCGGGTTCTTGGAATTAGAACAGGACAATACTCTAGCATATATTCAGCTTGGGCAGTGTCGCCCAGAGGTGTAGCTAGGCTTTCCTGTACCTGGGGCAAGGATTCAGATTTGTGTCCCCCAAGCCCACCCACCGTGCCACTCAAATTTATATAATGTTGGGTCAGTTAAGTGGCACGCTGTGCACGCCGCAGCAAATGTTTGTTTTTCACACTAAGCCAGTCCCCTAACTACGCCCAATGCATAACTTTACCCACCCAGTCTTAGGGTACATGGCGGTACTAATACTCCTTGCAATAAACGAAAGAACTACCTGTAACTGGTCCTACCTCATACAAGGTGTTGCTGGCGTCAACATGATGTCCAATGGATCTGGAGCAAGGTCACTGCGGTGAGAAAAAAGAATAATCACATAAGGAAGGGATGGTGACTGCATCTGGTAAATTCCTACGAGGGGGCGCTGTGCTGGTCCTGTAAGACCGAGCCATCCCAATATTTAACAGGGTAATCTAGGGCTTTTCCCCTTGGTGCTACCACACAGTACTAATGCCTACATTGTGCCCACTTCACAGTAGTTATGCCCACCTTGTGGTCCCTCCACAATAGTTATGTCCTCCTTGTGGCCACTCACTGTAGTTATGCTCACCTTTGCAGCCCCCCTCAAAGTAGTTATGCCCATCTTTGTGCCCCTCACAGTAGGTATGCCCACAGTGTGTACCCCCCACTGAAGTTATGCCCACATTTGTGCCCCCTCACTATAGTTAAGCCCAGATATGTGCCCCCTCACACACACACCAATACTTCCCTGCTTCCTGACGATGCGCTCCCACACACACATCGCGCTGCTGGCTGTGCTGGAGGCTGATTCCTGGGCTTTTAGCGCTCCTCCCACACAGCCAGCAGCGCAATGTATGGCCTAAGGGGGGAGCACTGGAGCTCAGCAGAACAGGGAAGCAGGGAGCAGACGGCTCCCTGCTTCACTATGGAAATGAACTGCCTGGCAGTGAAAGGAACTGCCGGACGAATGCACGCCCTTCCCTTTTTTATATTTTTGTCTACAGAACAGACAGTCTAAAGATGCAGACAGTACACCGTTTGCTGTCCGAATCCGTATGTCTGTTCCGTGACACCCACAAAAAAAATTGAACATGTCCTATTCTTGTTCGTATTATGGACAGTTCTACAGAGGGATGGACGTTGCACAAGGCCGAACGCACGCGGACGTTATTTATGTTTTGCGGAGCCTCAATTCGTGGAGAGCAAAAATGGCTACGGCTGTGTGCATGGGCCCTAAACCTGGGGAAGGCTAATGGTAGCATAGGTGAATATAATACATTGCTTCTTCTTCAGTCATTTAAAGAGGACGAATTACCTCTACTAACATGTCTGTTTTAGTAAATAATTGTATTTACCGTGAAATTATTACGGAATGTTTTGACACCCCTCTACTATTCCTACTAGAACTTTATGAATGAATGGCCAACTGGGTGTTATCGTCCCTTCATGCTATGAAATCATCTAATTAGTGCTCTCAGTGGCAAGCTGTGCAGGAACAACCCCCCATCCCACCCCCCAACCACCACACAAAATGGTAACACTCTTGGAAATGAATTAATAAAATTATAGTAGGAATAATAGAGCAATAACACACAAGTTGTATGAAAAGATGCTTTAGAATTGTTATTGCATGGGGAATGCAAGTAGTTACTAAAACAGACATGTCAGGAGAGGCAACAGGTCCTTTTTATGGCTGGGAAGGGAGTGACTTTTGGACAGATAAATGCAATCTATTGCTTTCTCTTATCAGTCCTTTAAAAAGCACATGTCTGCTCTCCTGACATGAGGAAATGACAATTATTGAGCTTTACGCTCATCGTTCTATGTTGTGTTGTTTCTCTGTTATTTCTACTTGAAGTTTATCTATAAATGTACAATTGGGTGTTGCCAGTTGGGGGTGTGTCCCTCCATAGTCTGCCACTGTCCGATCAGTATTGCCAGTGTCAGACTCTGCAGACACCCCCACCCACCCACACATACATTGGTAACACCCAGTTACACACATATCCATAAACTTCTAGCAGGAATAACAGATGAATGAACCAACGTAGAGCCATAAGAAAAGATGCTGTTGAATCATTATTGCACAGAGAATAGAAGTAGCTACTAAAACAGACATGTCAGGAGAGGTGAAAGGGCCTCCTAAGGGTTCGGCTACACAACGACATTTGTTGCGCGACAAAAAGGCCCCTTTCAGACGGGCACGTTTTCAGCGCGGGTGCAATGCATAACGCGGACACATAGCACCAGCCCTGAACCCTGACCCATTCATTTCAATGGGCCTGTCACCGAAGCCTTCTTTTCCATGCATCCTTTCTGTGTTGGTGAGAATAGCAGCATGTTCTAAATTCTGCGTTTTTCATGGGGCTTCAATGAAAAATGCATTTTATCCAGATGTAACCTGGGTTCAATCCAGATGCAACGTATTTTTCACTGATGGTTGCTAGGAGATGTGTTTTGTAATCCTTCAGCTTTATTCACGCGAGTGAAAAACGCATCAAAACTGAAAAAATGAACACTGAACGCAATTGCAGACAAAACTGACTGAACTTGGGAAATCGTGTGAGTTTCACTGAATGCATCCTGAGAGAATCTGTAGCGCTTGTGTGAGGGGGCCAAAGGGGACAACTACACTGCAAGGTGTCAGGAGCAGCAGGAAAGCATTGTGGAGTGGGGGTTTACTGTAAAGACCAAGGACATTTAGTGAAATCATTGCAGATATTGTCTTATGTACAATACATTCTGTTCAGTTTCAGTATGGAGATTGGACTAGATGGACCAACTATGTAACGATGTAACTATTTAATATGTAAGCACTGCACGGTTGGAATATTGGGTTCTTGTATAGTGATAATATTTGACAATTATCTATATATATAAAGAAGGACGTTTGTATGTAGGTATATATGTATGTATGCACGTATGTATGTTCCGCGAGCACTCAAAAACGCAACCATTGATTTCAACGTAACTTACTATACACGTCCCTTGTTACCTGGAAAGAAATCTTGTGGGGGTCTCAGCTCTCTAGGACGTAACGTTCCTGAGATATTCCCAAAATATGACCTGTGTTAGCCAATACAAGCCTGCAAGTCTTTCTCTTCATATCCCAACTGCCATACACATGGTCACATGTCCCTTATCAGCCAATAGAATCTCTCGGGCAGTCTCCACATACACACTGCTTTACTTCAGGTTTCCATAACAACCCAGCCATTTTTCTTCACTACGGTAGGTCATCTTTACGGCTGCACGACACATAGGGCACAACTACACTGCTACAGGCATCCAACTTGGATGGATTTTTTGCGACTGTGGTGTTGCAGTCACAGCATGTCGCAGTGCAACCACACGTAGCCTATCATTATAAAAATTGTTGCGTGACATTGGTACGACAAATGTCATCATGTAGCCCTAGCCTTAAAGGAGCAGGGAGCTGTGAGCTGTGAAAGTCACTGTTAAGGCGGCAGGGGCCACTATTAAAGGGGCAGGAAACTGTGGAGGACACTGTTAAAGGGGCGGGGGGCACTGTGAAGGACACTGTTAAAAAGGCGGGCACTGTGGAGGTCACTGTTAAAGGGGAGGGCACTGTGGAAGTCACTGTTAAAGGGGCGGGCACTGTGGAGGTCACTGTTAAAGGGGTGGGCACTGTGAGGGTCACTGATAAAAAGGTAGGCACTGTGGAGGTCACTGTTAAAGGGGTGAGCAGTGTGGAGGTCACTGTTAAAGGGGGGGCTCTGTGGAGGTCACTGTTAAAGGGGTGGGCACTGTGGAGGTCACTGTTAAAGGGATGGGCTCTGTGAAGGTCACTGATAAAAAGGAGGGCACTGTGGAGGTCACTGTTAAAGGGGTGAGCAGTGTGGAGGTCACTGTTAAAGGGGTGAGCAATGTGGAGGTCACTGTTAAAGGGAGGCTCTGTGAAGGTCACTGTTAAAGGGGCGGGCACTGTGGAGGTCACTGTTAAAGGGGTGAGCAGTGTGCAGGTCACTGTTAAAGGGGCAGTTACTGTGGAGGTCACTGTTAAAGGGGCGGGCACTGTGGAGGTCATTGTTAAAGGGTTGGGCACTGTAAAAGTCATTGTTAAAGGGGCGTTTACTTCGGAGGTCACTGTTAAAGAAGCGTTCACTGCGGAGGTCATTGTTAAAGGGGTGGGCACTGTGGAGGTCCCTGTTAAAGGGACGGGCATTGTGGAAATTACATTTAAAGTGTCGGTCACTGTGGAGGTCATTTTTAAAGGGGCAGACACTGTGGAGGTCCCTGTTAAAGTGACAGGCACTGTGGAGGTCACTGTTAAAGTGGCGGCCACTGTGGAGATCACTGTTGAAGGAGCGGGCACTGTGGAAATTACTGTTAAAGTGGCAGTCACTGTGGAGGTCACTGGTAAATGGGTGGATACTGTTTAGGTCATTGTTAAAGGGGTGGGCACTTTGGAGGTCACTGTTAAATGTGCGGGCTCCTGATGAGGTCACTGTGAAGGGACTGGGATGCTGTGAAGGTCAAAGTTAAGGAGAGGGCTGCTCTGGAGGTCCTATTTTAAGAAGGCTGGGAAGTGTGGGGGGCTCAGCGTTAAGGGGTTGGGGGCGGTCGAGTTCACTGTTATGTGAAATACTGTTGATATTTTTTATCGACACACACAAACATTAAGTGAAAAAGATTAAATATACCCATGCGAAGCCAGATCCTTTTGCTTATATATATATATATATATATGTGGTAAGGCTGAGAAGTTCAGCCTGTATTTGTGGGAGGGGCGTAGGCCACTACTTATTCCCTCCCCACCATGTCCTCCAGCCTCAGTACGAATGGCGGCCGTGATGCGCTCTCACCGCCGGCTCCTTTGCGTGACGTCACTTCCCTTCATTCGGCTCCCACACAAGGTGCAACACGTCTCCGGTGGTAAGTTGTACCTTGGCCGAGGTACAGGTTCTGTTTCCTCCAGTGGTAAGTTGTACCTTGGCCGAGGTACAAGGTCTATTTCCTCATTCCTTTCCTCAGTCTCTTCTCCCGCAATGGCTTTCATAAGGGCGCGTTTAGGCATCCAGCAGCCGGCAGAAGTGGCTTTTCAGCGTGGGCTTCACGGTCTGCCGGGGGGGGGCTGGATGTTGCTTTAAGTGAAGAAGCAGGCTAGGTTCAGTCATTACAGCCCTGTGCATGTGCACGTGCTGTCTGTTCCCTAAAGCCCCAGTGTGTTGAAAAAAAAAAAAAGGCTGGCCTGGGCCCAGGTTAGCCCCCAGGCCAGTGGTCTGTTGGTTTGGGTTACCTGAGTCACTCAGGTGGTCTAGGGGCTGGCTCAGGTCTTGCCCTCGGCCGCGCTGGCCTCCTGAATCATTCAGGTTCCACAAATTTGCACCAGGCTCTAGGTGGGCCTTCAGGTCTGATTCGTTCCTCGCCGTTTCATTGTGGTTTAGCCGACCCCGTCTCAGGCCGTCTGTTCGTCTAGTTTTCACCATTTCTGCTGTGTAATTTTCCAATCCACGCTTTATCATACGGTCCACATGGCTTCGTATCACCCAGGCCTAGTTCACCCACCATGGCCGGATTTCTCAGGTGCAGGACAGCATTGGTGACGGAATCCCTCCGGTTCACGTGGAATCCAGGTACAATGTTTTGGGTTCACCCAGGTGTGGTTTCTCACAAGGCGGCAAGGGCGTGTTGTCATTCATGTATAAATTACCTGAATCGCTCAGGTCACGTCTTTCACTCATGCGTAATCACCTGAATCTGCGCAGGTCACGCTTTTATTCATGCATGATAACCTAAATTGCTCAGGTCATGCATTATTCAAGTTTAATTACTTGAATCGCTCAGGCCATGTCTTCATTCAGGTACATCCACCCGAATCACCAAGGTTTCTCCTTCTAGCCAGGTAACCTTGTTCCTTTTCCACGCAGGTCATGTCTTACTTATATACATCACTCCAGTCTTCTCCATACTGTGCTAACCAGGTTTCCCGATTCACTCAGGGCAAGTTCCTTTACTCGGGTTATGTATCATACAATGTATAACTGCCTGATTCGCTCTGGTCATGCATCATCCATGTATTGTTGCCTGAATCTCTCAGGTCAAGAATCATTCATGTATATTCCCCGAATCACTCGGGTCATGCTTCATTCAGTGCAATGTTGGTCCCTGAGTCACTCGGGCCATGTACCATGTAATGTATAACTGCCTGATTCGCTCAGGTCATGCATCATCCTTGTGTCGTTGCCTGAATCACTCAGGTCAGGTATCATTCATGTATATTCCCTGAGTCCTCAGGTCATGCTTCATTCAGTATAATCTTGGTCTCCTGATTGTCCAGGTTACGTTTTCATTCATGTGTAATCGCTGGAATCACTCAGGTCATGCTTCATTCAGTAAAAGTTGGTCCCGGCATCGCATAGGTCATGTTTCTTTTAATATATAAATCGCCTGAATCGCTCAGGTCACATTTCATTCCTGCGTAATTGCCTGAATCACTTAGGTCATGCTTCACTCAGCATAATGTTGGTTCCTGAATCGCTTATTTCAGGTATCATTCATCTATAGCTGCCTGAATCGCCCATGTCATGAGTCATTCACGTATAGTGGCCTGAATTGCTCAGATTATGTTTCATTTAGGCTGAGGTTGGTCCCTGATTTGCTCAGGCCATGTGTCAACCTTGTATTTTGCCTGAGTCACTTAGGTCTTGAATCTTTTATGTATAGTTGCCTGAATGGCTAAGGTCATGAATCATTCATGTATTATTACCTGGATCACTCAGGTCTGTATCATTCATGTATGTTTGCCTGTGTCGCTCAGGCCATGCTTCTCTCAGTTAAATGCTGGCCCCTGAACCGCTTAGGTTAGGTATCATACATTGCATGAGTGGCCTGAGTCGCTCAGGTCACATTTTCATTCTTTTATAGGTTGCCTGAATCACTCAGGTCATTCAGTGTTGTGTTGGTCCCTGAATCGCTCAGTTCTTGTTTGATCTTATGTTTAGTTTGCTGAATCGCTCAGGCCATGCTCTTTCAGTACATTGGTTCCTGAA
This sequence comes from Bufotes viridis, assembly GCA_033119425.1. NCBI lineage: Eukaryota > Metazoa > Chordata > Amphibia > Anura > Bufonidae > Bufotes > Bufotes viridis. The sequence goes on along the minus strand of CM065589.1, from coordinate 340,846,311 downwards.
TCCCTCAGGTCTTTTTCAGTCAGGTATAGTTGCCTGAAACGCTCAGGTCACGTATCATCCAGGTACAGTTGCAGGCCATGAGTCATTCATGTTTAGTTGCCTGAGTCGCTCAGGTCTTGAATCATTCATGCGTAGTTGCCTGAATCGCTCAGGTCATGTATTATTCGCTTGGGTCACATACCATTCATGTGCGGGTGCCTGAATCGCTCGGGCCATGAATCGTTCATGTATCGTTGCCTGAGTCACTCGGGTCATGAATTATTCATGTGCAATTGCCCGAATCGCTCAGGTGTTGTTGCCCGAGTCGCTCATGTCATCAATCATTCATGCATAGTTGGCTAATTTGCGCAGGTTACGCTTCAATTAGGCTGATGTTGGTCCCTGATTCACTCAGGCCATGCGTCATCCATGTATTTGCCTGAGTCACTTAGGTCTTGAATCATTCTGTATAGTTGCCTGAGTCGCTCGGGTCATAGAAACATAGAAACATAGAATGTGTCGGCAGATAAGAACCATTTGGCCCATCTAGTCTGCCCAATATACTGAATACTATGAATAGCCCCTGGCCCTATCTTATATGAAGGATGGCCTTATGCCTATCCCATGCATGCTTAAACTCCTTCACTGTATTTTCAGCTACCACTTCTGCAGGAAGGCTGTTCCATGCGTCCACTACTCCATCAGTAAAGTAATACTTCCTGATATTACTTTTAAACCTTTGCCTCTCTAATTTAAAACTATGTCCTCTTGTTGCAGTTTTTCTTCTTTTAAATATTCTCTCCTCTTTTACCGTGATGATTCCCTTTATGTATTTAAAAGTTTCTATCATATCCCCTCTGTCTCTTCTTACTTCCAAGCTATACATGTTAAGGTCCTTTAACCTTTCCTGGTAAGTTTTGTCCTGCAATCCTTGTACTAGTTTAGTAGCTCTTCTCTGAACTTTCTCCAAAGTTTAAATATCCTTCTGCAGATATGGTCTCCAGTACTGCACACAATACTCCAAATGAGGTCTTACTAGTGCTCTGTAGAGCGGCACGGGCACCTCACTCAAATTTTAGTTGCCAGATTTTTGACCATTCCTCTAGTTTTCCTAAATCCTTTTCCATTTGGTGTATCCCTCCAGGAACATCAACCCTGTTACAAATCTTTGTGTCATCAGCAAAAAGACACACCTTACCATTGAGGCCTTCTGCAATTTCGCTGATAAAGATATGAAACAATATGGGTCCCAGAACAGATCCCTGAGGTACCCCACTGGTAACAATACCATGGTCTGAATATACTCCATTGTCACTCATGAGTCACTCATGTATAATTACCTGAGTCACTCAGGTCATATATCAATCATGTTTGGTTGCCTGAACCGCCCAGGTCTTATATCATTCATGTTTAATTGCCTGAATCGCTCAGGCCATGTTTCATTCAGTTAATGCTGGCCCCAGAACCGCTTAGGTCAGGTATCATTCAATGCATAGATGGCCTGAGTCACTCAGGTCACATTTCATTCTTGTATAAATAGCCTGAATCACTCAGGTCATACTTTATTTAGTATAATGTTGGTCCCTGAATCGCTCAGGTCTTGCTTCATCTCATATTTAGTTGCCTGATTTGCTCAGGCCATGCTTCTTTCAGTATGTTGGTCCCTGAATCGCTCAGGTCCTTTATCATTTATGTATGGTTGCCTGAATCGCTCAGGTCACGTTTTATCCATGTATTGTTGCCTGAATCGCTCAGGTCACGTATCATTCATACACAGTCACTTGAGTCGCTCGGGCCATGAATCATTCATGTATTGTTGCCTGAATCGCTCGGGTCTTGTATCATCCATGTACAATTGCCCGAACCGCTCGGGCCATGAATCATTCATGTATAGTTGCCTTAATTACTTGGGCCATGTTTCATTCTTGTACAGTTGCCTGAGCCGCCCAGGCCACGAGTTTCAGGTATGGTTGCCTGAATCACGCAGAATCAAAAGCAGAATATAGAACATGCTGAGATTTTTCCTGAACACAAAAATGATGCGTGAAAAACAATGCTTATGTGCATAGACCCATTGAAATAAATGGGTCAGGATGCAGTGCATTTTCTTCACACATTGCACCCCCATGTCATGTGGGGGGCAAATTACTATATGGGGACAGTGTAGACCGGGGTACTCTACAGTGTGGGGGACACTACTGTGTGTGGGTAGTGTGGGGGACACTACTGTGTGGGGGCAGTGTGTGGGGCAGTCTCAGGGACACTACTGTGTGGGGGCAGAGTGGGGGACACTACTGTATGTGGGGAGCAGTGTGGGGGACATTACTGTGTGGGGTACACTACTGTAGGGGGGCAGTGTGGAGGACACTACTGTAGGGGGGCAGTGTGGGGGCACTACTGTGTGGGGGACACTACTGTGTAGGGGGCAGTGTGGGGGACACTACTTTGTGTGGTGGGCAATGTGGGGGACACTACTGTGTGTGGGGGGCAGTGTGGGGGCCAGTGTGGGGGACATTACTGTGTGGAGCAGTGTGGGGTAGGAAAAAATAGGAATTCTGAAACTTCATCTCCATTTTCCATTAACTCTTGTAGAACACCTAAAGGGTTAAAATCAGTTTTGAATACCTTGAGGGGTGTATTTTCCAAAATGGGTGACTTTTCTGGAGTTTCTACTCTAGTGGTGCATTGGGGGGCTTCAGATAGGACATGGTGTCAAAAAACCAGTCCAGCAAAATCTGCCTTCCAAAAACCATATGGCGTTCCTTTCCTTCTGCGCTCTGCCGTGTGGACATACAGCAGTTTACGACCACATATGGGGTGTTTCTGTAAACTACAGAAATATTCAGTTTTGTTTGGCTGTTAACCCTTGCTTTGTTAGCGGAAAAAATAATTAAAATGGAAAAGCTGCCAAAAAATGTAATCTCCATTCTCCATTAATTCTTGTGGAACACCTAAAGGGTTAACAACGTTTGTAAAATCAGTTTTGAATACCTTGAGTGGTGTAGTTTCTAAAATGGGGTCATTTGGGTGGTTTCTATTATGTAAGGCTCACAAAGTGACTTCAGACCTGAACTGGTCCTTAAAAAATGGGTTTTGGAAATTTTCTGAAAAATGTCAAGATTTGCTTCTAAACTTCTAAGCGTTCTAACGTCCCCAAAAAATAAAATGACATTCACAAAATGATCCAAACATGAAGTAGACATATGGGGAATGTAAAGTAATAACTATTTTTGGAGGTATTATTATCTATTATAAGAGAAGAGAAACTGAAATCTGCAAATTTGCAAATTTTTCCAAATGGTATTTTTTTTATAATTAAAAATAAAAAATTTTTGACTCAATTTTGCCACTGTCATGAAGTACAATGTGTGACGAGAAAACCATCTCAGAATGGCCTGGATAAGTAAAAGCGTTTTAAAATTATTACCACTTAAAGTGACATGTGTCAGATTTGCAAAAAAATGGCTCGGTCAGGAAAGGGGAAATGGCCTGGGTGTGAAGTGGTTAATAAACGCTTGACATAAAGTGACATAAAGTTGTCAGTATGATCCTGTAGAAGTAAGGTCAAGCAAAGACACATAGGGGCACATTGATCAAACTGGTGTAAAGTAGAACTGGCTTAGTTGCCTATAGCAACCAATCAGATTCCTCCTTTCATTCTGCAAAGGAGCTGTCCAAAATGAAAAGATAAATCTGATTGGTTGCTATCGGCAACTAAGGCAGTTTTACTTACATCAGTTTGATAAACAACCCCCATAGCATTATAAATCAGTATACTATGGTCAGCTCTTGCAAGTCCAGAACGGAGGATAACGCTCACAGACGGAGCCTCATTCCCACAATGCATGATGCGAACGCATTGCGCCCGCACGGAATCCGGACCCATTCATTTAAATGAGTTTATGTACTTGAGCGGTGGTTTTCTCGCATCACTTTTGCATTGCCTGAAAATCGCAGCATGTTCTATATTCTGCCATTTTCACGCAATGCTGTCCCCATAGCAGTGAATGCAGTAATGTAGTAAATCGCATTGTACCCGCGCGATAAAAACTAAACAATTGAACGCGATCGCAAACAAAACTGAATGACTTTGTTTGCGAAATCGCGCAGTTTTCACTGAACACATCTGTAATGCATCCGGACATAATCAGCACATGCTCGTCTGAAGGGGCCTTAGGCTCCATTTATGACGAGGCCTGTCCCTTGTTCTGAAAATGATTGTTTTTTACTGTAGTGGGAATGAGACTGATGAGAGACTGACTAGGACTGAAGAATGCAAACTGTTGCTCCCTGTTATCAGCCATTTCAGGCTGGGGAGAAGCTGACTAGATTGGAGAATGCAATATTTTCCTGCCCTGTTATATCAGCATTTTCAAACTGAGAAAAAATTGGCTAAGACAAGAGAACACAGGCTACTGCTCTCTGTCATCAGCCATTTCAGGGAAGGCAGAGGCTCATGGTAGGATAGGTGTATACATTTATTGGGGGTCATTTAATAACAGCTCTATGGCAGTTTTCGGAAAATAAAGTTTCAAGGTCCCATTTTGCAACTTTTTAAATGTCATTGAGTCACAAGGTTTATTATACCATCCTCGCCATTGCGAAGTGGTGGGGACCAAGCCATGGGACCCAGCAAACTCACTAACACTAAATGTTGTCGGAAATCTACTCCAGTCATCATAAATTAGGCGCATCCTCATTTATCAAATGACTTGTGACTTTTTTAATGACTATTTAGTTGCACAGCCAGTTTTACATCGTGTACAACAGTTGGGCGATACTGGGGCAACTGATCCTTACCTGTTTCTTCAGGGTGAGCTGTTCCTGTAGAGCCTGGGATTATTAACTGAAGATCTTACACACACGGAGATAATGCTGGCCTTGCCTGAGATCTAAAATGACATGTCCGATGACCTGAAAAATGGCCTCCACAAATGAACTGCGGCAGCAAGTGCTGGACACATCACAATGCTTTAGCATTCCATCAGCTGTGATGTCACTAACTGAAAGGAGTAGTCTATGATGTAATCAGCTGAAGATGCTTAAGGGTGGCAGAGCAATATATCCTAGACAGGGCCAGTTTTAGACAAAATGGGCTCCTGGACAAAATTAAAAGTGTAGCCTAAAATTCTCAAGAACTGTCACATTTATTCTATTCGGTAAGACAAATATAATAATGTAAAATGTAGTTTTAACTACATTAACCCCTTAAAGACAATTTGCAAGCTTCAAAAGGGTGCTGTGGAGTTCACTGTTAATGGGGGTGAGAAGTTGTTGAGGTCACTATTAAGGGAGTGGGGCACTGGGGAGGTCACTGTTAAGGGGGAAGGGCCTGTGGAGGTCACAGTTAAGGTGGCGAGGTGCTATGAAGATCACTGTTATGGGGGACAGTTAAAAATAAAATAAACAGTGTATAACTGCTGGGGTATATAGGGATACTTGCAATTTCTCTATTAAAATAAGGGCATTGATTGGCTCCTGGTCCTTGGAACAAATCCAATAAACACACAATCAGACCAACACTCCATACTCTACTTTTTCTAGTATATATATATATATATATATATATATATATATATATATATATTATAGATAGATATAATGTGTGTGTGTGTGTATATAGTGTCTCCTTATTGCAAGTAGACCAATGTATATATTTATAAACAAATTATTACAGTGCACATTCTTCACATTCTTACCCCTCACCGCTGCCAACCAGGTTAAAACACCCTTTTCCAGTAAAAGTGGTCCTTTTGACCCTGCCTGACTGGATGCTGTGGCTGGTCAGGTGGGTGATGTTGTGAGTCAGCAGGAGTCAGGTCCAGCCTCTATCTCCTAGGAGACAACATGTGCCGCATGGTCTATGAGAACTGACATCACATTACTGGTTCCATCTCTTGTACTAACATAACAACATACAAGAGGTAGAGGTGAAGCCAGTGATGTGATGCCGTATCAAGTCCTGCAGTGCCTTTGCTCTGCCTCTGCTGGCTCCACTGACAGGGCGCTGAGGACTGGCTAGGACTAGCAAGATTGGTGCTGCATTCTGATGAGGGGGGCCCTTTACTTCTCTTGTATTTTAAAACCTCTTTAAATTGGAAGAGCTTATGTCCGTGATGATGCCCGTAACAAGAAGCCACTATTTTAAGTGTCAAGATGTTGGTCCATGTGCCTGTTTTTAGCTTTCCAAGTGTCATCCGTATTCCACATATGCAGCGGCCCACTGCCAGCGTCTGGGAGGTCCCTTGCGTCTCTAGAGGTATCTACGATTATATGTCCCTCTATTAAAGCAAGTAGTCATGAGGCCAGTTGCATTTAAGCAACGAGGACTTGGAGTCCCCTTTGTAGATGGTATTGGTGGTACCCAGAGTAGGAATGCCAGAGTGGTGTAGAGTGGCCTACAGTGTCTCTGCAGATGTTATAGACCCATGTCACGGTGCTCCTACCTGGATATCCGTGGATCCCAGACGTGGTGTAGTCCGAAGCAAGTGCAAAAAGGGGTTGTTGAACTTGGGTGATGAATAAGTAGAATAAACGGAGTCCAGACTTTGTACTAACGTTGAACACAGCTTTACTTGGCATAAACGGTAATCCAAGCAGTTTCCAAAATGGCATCTTGGTCATCATCAGGTTTTGGCATAATCTGGCAGGCAAACACTTCTGCAACAATCTCAGCTCTGCTATGCGGTATCTCTCTTAGCTCAGCTTTTCCTTTTCTGCTGGAACTTAGATTAGCTGTCTGTAGGCTGTCTCTTACTATAATCCTAGGAACTTCTTGTCCTAGCATCAAGCTCTGTTAGCTTGGGAGGCAATGCAAGCCCAGGAGGAGACATGCAACCAAAATGCACAACCTCCAGAGGACTAGGCCTGCTGTATCCACCTAGCAGTGGTAAGACTTCACTAACTCTAGTTAGCTAACTCCTCCTCTTTTTCTCTTCCCTCTAGAGGGAGATAGAGAATGGACAATCCAGTCCATTCCCTGCAACTTACACTGCCAAGTGTTGCTGCCACCTTGTGGTAGACCAGGGAATCACATGAATATAAAAGTTACAGGAATAAATATGCACATTAGTAGAAGATGACATGAGATACATTAGGTGATACAAATTAGCACATAGGAGACAGTAGCAAGGTGCCAAAAGGAGTGGTAATGGCACTCCGGGACATTATACATACACACCACGGTGTGACCCACAGTGAGTAAAAAAATATTGATGTGTGAGCAAACACGTTCAAGTCAATGGGTATGTGTGCAGTATGTGGAAAATGCAGACAGCATTTACAACGGTGAAAAATGGAAATGTAGAGGAGGCCTTAGGAGATGTGCAGAACACATTGTAAAACTATACATTTGCTGTTTTTTATGGGGTTGTTGCCACACAATCAAAAAAGTCCCATGTAAATATATCCTTACATAAGGAGGATGTCAGCATGGTGGAAGGAAAAAACGTATCCAAACTGGGGGAAGTCTGGATGTCTTGTGCCTTTATGAAAACCATACAAAATTCGACTGATCCTTACCTACTACTTTAGGGCAGGGCTCGACAAATCCCAGGCGCCAGGTCACCATGGCGACCAGGAATTTGGTCCTGGCGCCTGGGTATTTGTCAGCCCGTTCTGTCAGGTGCCCGGGCGCAGGGCTGCCGCGGACTAGGAGCGCCGGCCCCCTTCATGCTGCAGCCACCCGAGCGCTCTATAGAGAGCCTCAGGCGGCTGCAGCACTGCCCGGGCTGGCGCGTCCATGAGGACGCACCGCCCGGGCTCAGCATGAAGAGAGGGACTGACAGGAGGGAAACGCTCAGCGCTCCCTCCTGTCACTCCCTCATTGTAGCGTGGCCGAGCCCTGTATGGTCCGCGGTACAGGAGCATTTGTCTCCTGTACCCGGCCGGACGGACAAGAAGTGCGCACACAGTGTGCACTTCCTGTCAGTCCGCCTGGGTACAGGAAACTAAAGCTCCTGTACCCGTGGGACCATACAAAGCTCGGCCACGCTACACTAGAGGAGGGGGGCAGGAAATGACAAGGGGGAAAGATAATTACAAGGGGGAGGAGAAAGTGAATGACAGGGGGAGAAAGTGAATGACAAGGGGTGGAGAAAGTGAATGACAAGGGGGAGAGAAAGTGAATGACAAGGGGGAAGTAAATGACAAGGGGGGAATGAATGACAAGGGGGGTGAGAGAAAGTGAATGACAAAGGGGGTGAGAGAAAGTGAATGACAAGGGGGAGAAAGTGAATGACGGGGGGAGAAAGTGAATGACAAGGGGGAGAAAGTGAATGACAAGGGGGGGGGGAGAAAGTGAATGACAAGGGGGGGGGAGAAAGTGAATGACAAGGGGGGGGGGTGAGAGAAAGTGAATGACAAGGGGGGGGGAGAGAAAGTGAATGACAAGGGGGGAAAGAGATTGACAAGACGAGGGGGAAAGTGAATGACAAGAGGGGGAAAGAGCTGGGCGTTGTAGTGATGCGGGGACTGAGCGCCAGCTGGGGGTTGTAGTGCTCAGTAAAATGTCATGGTGCCCGCTGTGTTTGTGCCCTCCGGACCCCTGTGCCCTCCCCTCCGGACCCCTGTGCCCTCCCCTCCGAACCCCTGTGCCCTCACCTCTGGACCCCTGTGCCCTCCCCTCTGGACCCCTCTGCCCTCCCCTCCGGACCCCTCTGCCCTCTCCTCCGGACCCCTCTGCCCTCTCCTCCGGACCCCTCTGCCCTCCCCTCCGGACCCTGTAATCCTTTTAAGGGTTTCCACATGTCATGGCGGCCGCAAGTGGCGATCACTTAGACGCTGGCAGCATCTGACGTGTCATATAACCTATTGAAAAGGGGAAGCATTATGGGAGGCCCTATATACTCACACATTATGGGGGGCACTATGGAAAACAGGGGTAGGAACACTATGGGGGCATCTACTGGGGGCCCTATGTACTGGCATGCATTATTGGGGGGCTCTATAGAGAAGTGGGGGGGGGGAGCACTATGGGGGCATCTATTGGGAGCTTTATGACGCGGCTCCGCCTGGCTCCTAACTTTTTTAGCTGGCTCCTAGATTCAAAGGAAATTTGTCAAGCCCTGCTTTAGGGTGACCTGTTCCTGCAGAGCCTGGGATTATTAACTGAAGATCTTACAGACACGGAGATAACGCTGCCGTTGACTGAGAGCTAAAATGACATGTCTGATGGCATCTAAAATGGCCTCCACAAATGAACTGCGGCAGCAAGTGCTGGACACATCACAATGCCTTAACATTCCATCAACTGTGATGTCACTAGCTGAAGGGAGTAGTCTATGATGTCTAGAGAGAAGGAGTCCAGAGTTTACTAGTCCCTCTTATATACTTAAACCAAACATATTTTGTAAGGCTCAATTCTACTTACCTGTGCCGCTGGTGGGTGAAGTTTAGAAGATGCACGTGGTGTGAAGAAATGGGGGCGCAATGGCCGCCAGGAAGATCAGTAGTGCATATAAGATAGGCCGGCTCCCGCTCTTTTGAAGGAGCCGCTGGACCGGCGTGCACTGAGGGGTAGGCGGAGTGCACAGGACAGCGTGCGCTCCACAGAGTGTAAGTAAGGGTAAGTGTACTGCACTGCCTGAACTGCAGTGCGTTCCAAAGATCGGAAGTTAGATGCAGATGAGCGCAGAGACTGCTCCAGAGGTAAGGAGAAGTAATAGAGTGCCTATGAGATAGATTCTAAACATAAAATGGTAAGATTACAGAAAAAGGATACCCCCTGCGGCACTGGGTAAAATTAATTCATATTCATGGAGCCTAGAGGAAATTAGAGGGATATGATAATTAGATCAATTGTAATCAGGACACAATATCATATCACAGTAATATTACAGTAATATCAATATTCTCTTATGGCAGTACATATATTGAAAAGTCCATATAGTTATCATCCACTTTGTAATGAATGCATATGGATCATATGGTGTATGTAGAGGTCCATAGACAACAGCAGAGAGATTTTGGGTAAAATATGTACCTCATACTCCCTATTAAGTTCCTTTTGGTGTTAATATTTCTAGGGTGTGGATCCAGAATGCTTCCCTGTATTTGAGCGTCTTGGATCGATCTCCGCCTCTTCTGGGTGTTTGGGACATGCTCAATTACTTGAAATTTCAGTTGGGAAATCCTATGTTGTGCCTCCTTAAAGTGGTGCGGAAGTGGTAGTAGCAAGTTTTCTCGACGAATAGTAGACTTGTGTTGACAGATTCTGTCCCTTATTGTCTGGGTTGTTTCCCCTACATATGGGCACTTAATAGTGTATACTATTCAGAAATATGGCAAGAGGAGATAGTAGTGAATCCGTAGAGGCTACTATGGGGCGTCCTGGGGGATTAGTCAGGTTTTTATGGACCTTAGGTAAGATATAGAAAACCGGAACAATCGGATGGGATTTAGTCAGAAAATTGGCAGTTTTTTTGTCTATAGTATTTAAGTGTATGAGGGTGTTCTGTATTGTTTTGGTGATGGATAGAGAGGGGTCACTGTTGAGTTCCTTGTATATTGTATATTAATGTGTCCCGTAACTGACGATTAATCTCTGCAACATATTTTGACTTGTTAATTACCACCAGGGCTCCCCCTTGTCTGCTGGTTTGAGAATTAGTTGTTTAGATTCTTTCAGAGTTTGAAGTGCCTGTCTTTCTATGTTGGTAATATTGTTTTTGTATTTGTATTTTCCCTTATGTATGTGTTCTGTTTGAAGACCTCAATGTCCTTTTGTACAAGTTCTATGAATGTTTCCATTGCCGGGTATGTTTTGGGTGGAAAGAATGTACTTTTCTTACGTAGGTCTAATTCCATAATTGATATCTTTGCGGGGGCTTCTTGTGTGGTTGTAGGGACTGGTTTGGAGAAATGTGCCCTCAGGCGGACATTCCTAATAAAACGCTGTAGGTCTAAGTCCAGCTGAAAGGTGTCCAAGTGGTAAGAAGGACAGAAGGAAAGCCCTTTCTGTAAAAGTTCTAATTCAGCTGGACTTAATGATTCCGAGGAGATATTAATCACCAATGAATGTGTAGTTGCGCTTGTTAAATCTACCTGGGAGCGGGTTTTCATCGTTGAACTCTGGGGACTGCTGATGTCCCTGCCTCTTTGTCCCCGATTAGTGCCTCTGGTCCTCTGCGGATTATGGTGTTGTTGATGTAGTTGTTCACCACTTGATGTAGATCTCTGTGAATCAATGGATATGGACCTTCTTCTTGTCTTTTAGTTTCGTTCTACCCAATTGTATACCTTGTTGTTTCGGTAATCGTGACAGTCCCTCAGGAATTTATTTCTTTTGGTTGCTTCAATTTCTTTTCTAGCTGCTGTCAGAGTAGTTGATATCTTGTCCTGGAGTGTGTTGTACTCTTCCGTGGACATGATGGCTTGGAGTTGAAGTTCGATGGAGCTGATCTTCGTCTATGTCTCTGTAATTGCAGTCTGTAGATACATGAGAGTGAGTGTCATCAAATCGAACAAACATTTATTTATAATTTGTTCAAATCTCGTGCAGTAGTCTGCGTTCTCTCTGAAAAAAGTTGGTCTGATTCTCATCCGTAGTCCTCTTGGGATACGCATAGTTTTGACATATTCAGCGAATGTCACGCTGTGTAACTCATAGTTTTGAAGTCTTCTTGCTTCCCTCTCAAGGTCCCTTGCCTTGAGGTCTGCCACGGGAGTTTGGAGAAACTCGTTAGATAAGGTTACTTGAGATAGAACTGTGGAGACTTCTTCTTATGTGTATGACAGTGTATTATCTGCCATTGTATTTTTAAGCAGTAGCTGTTTCAAATTAGGGAAAGATACGTCTTATATCAGGCTTTGTGGCTACCTGCCTCTTAATGCTGTGGATAGGGTTCCCAACCTCGTTGTCATGAATATCAAAAATCACAGCGAAGGGATTTTTTTGATGATAGATTTTATTTGTGCATGGAATGCGGCTTAAAGTGCAAACATTTTCGGCCGTATCTCGGCCTTCATCAGGCACTATAGAAATTATAATGAGACATTTTCAGTCATACATCAAAGGTATATCATTACAATATAAAGTCGCCATTGATATGGTGGATTTGGTGATCTCTGTAATGTAAGGCACCTCTTTGCTGGGTTTTCCTTCCTTTGAGGGATATCTGGCTTTCATTGTGTTGTAGACCCAATACTGGGGCTCCACATCTATTTAGCTTATTACTGTTTCCCAGGGAGCTTTGCACTTTGGATTGCTGTGTTGGTATATCATTATACATCAAAGGTATATCATTACAATATAAAGTCGCCATCCTCTAATCATCCAGTCACATTAGTGTTTAATACAATGATATGATATCTAAAAGGTTATTAAGGAAATGGAAAATCTTATGCCACATTCCGAGCACAAATTAAATCTATCATCAAAAGAATCCCTCAACTGTTATTTTTGATATTCATAAGCCCTTAGCCATGTCACCCAAATTGCATTGTCTAGAACAGGGGTAGGCAACCTCCCAGCATGCATATTTGCTCTGCTCTTCTCAGAACACTGATAGAAATAAATGGAACATGCTGGGAATTGTAGTTTCACAACAGTGGGAGTGCCGAAGGCTGCTGGTCCCGGTCTATAAGATGAATTCTGACATGGATGAAAAGTGTCAGATATGTTGCAGTTTTCAGGGCGGAATCTATCGTAAATATCATTGACAGTTTATAGTACCCTACCTGTGGACGGGGTGTTCAAAATCCTATGCACATTTAGCAGAAAAAAGATCTGTGCAGAAATCAGGAAATGCAGCTGATTTTCAGATTCTTGGCATGTTCATTAGGGCTCCTGCACACAGCTAGTAGTTTTGGTCCACATCCATTTTTGTGGATCAGATGCGCACAGATTCATCTCAATGGGGCTGCAAAAGATGGGGACAAGGGTAGGACATTTGTAAAGGAGTAAAAAAAATGGCTGAAGGCTCTTGGCTGGTATCCATGTTTTGCAGATTAATAATTTGTGGGCCGCAAAAAGGGACATTGCCGTGTGCGTGAGCCCTTATGCTGTGGTCATGTTACAGATTACACAGATATCCAACATGTCTGAAATTGCAAATTTGCATAATAATATTGTACTACCCATAATGCACTGCTGAAACTTTTTTTTAAATTTAGCGCAAACAGCTGTCAAGCGTTGTTCAGTAGTGCACAGGGGGTAACAACAGCCTGACAACTCACCTCTGCAATATCTCTCAGCACTGCCAAATCTATACACATGGCATCTGCTCCAGCACACTCACCTCTGCTATATCTCTTTATATATGACAGCTGCCCCAGCACTCTCAGCTTTGCTATATCTCTATACATACGACATATGTCAGCAATACACTCAGCCATGCTATATCTCTATATATGACAGCTGCCCCAGCACACTCAGCTCTGCTATATCTCTCTATATGTGACAGCTATCCCAGCACACTCAGCTTTGCTATATCTCTATATATGACAGCTGCCCCAGCATACTCAGCTCTGCTATATCTCTATATATGACAGCTACCCCAGCTCAGTATGCTCTCCTCTATCTTTTTATATGACAGCTTACCCAGCACACTTAACTCTGCTATATCTCTGTATATGACAGCTGCACCAGCACACTCAGCCTTGCTATACTCTCTATATATGACAGCTGCACCAGCACACTCACCTCTGCTATTTCTCTTTATATATGATAGCTGCCCCAGCACACTCAGCTCTGCTATATCTCTGTATATGACAGCTGCCCAAGCACACTTAGCTCTATTTTAATTTTATATATGCCAGCTACCCCAGCACACTCAGCACTGCTACATCAATACACAAGACAGCTGCCCCTGCACACTCAGCTCTGCTATATCTCTATATATAACAGCTTACCCAGCACACTCAGCTCTGCTACATCTATACACATGACAGCTTCCCCAGCACACTCATCTCTTCTATATCTCTATATATATGACATCTGCACCAGCACGCTCAGCTCTGCTAGATCTCTATACATGACAGCTACCCCAGCTCACTCAGCTCTCCTCTGTCTTTATATATGACAGCTTACCCAGCACACTCACCTCTGCTATATCTCAATATGTGACAGCTGCCACAGCACACTCAGCCTGCTATATCTCTGTATATGACAGCTGCTCCAGCACACTCAGCTATGCTATATCTTTATATATGACAGCTGCGCCAGCACACTCAGCACTGGTACATCCATACACATGACAGCTTCCCCTGCACACTCAGCTCTACTATATCTCTATATATGACAGCTGCCAAGTACACTTAGCTTTACTACATCCATGCACATGGCAGCTGCCCCAGCACACTAAGCACTGCTATATCTCTTTATATGACATCTTCACCAGCACACTAAGCTCTGCTATATTTCTATATATGGGATTGATAGATCAGCCAGCACTCGGTGGATGTGTCGCGCGGGAAGGAGCTCTCTCCACAGCACACGATAAGGAATGTCCCAGCGACTTATTGCTCTTAAACTCTGTTTGTATTTTATTTTGCAAATAACAATGTTGCTTACAATGTAGCCCGAACACGTTTCAGCTAATGAGCCTTCTTCAACGGGTCCCGTTGAAGAAGGCTCATTAGCTGAAACGCGCCCGGGCTACATTGTAAGCAACATTGTTATTTGCAAAATAAAATACAAACAGAGTTTAAGAGCAATAAGACGCTGGGACATTCCTTATCATATTTCTTTATGACAGCTTACCCAGCACACTTAGCTCTGCTACATGTTTACACATGACAGCTGCCCCGGCACACTCAGCTCTACTATATCTCTATATATATGACATCTGCTCCAGCACACTCAGCTCTGCTAGATCTCTATACATGACAGCTACCCTTGCTCACTCAGCTCTCATAAATCTTTATATCTGGCAGCTTACCCAGCACACTAAACCCTGCTATATCTCTGTATATGACAGCTGCCTCAGTACACTCAGCACTGCCAAATCTATACACATGGCATCTGCTCCAGCGCACTCACCGCTGCTATAGCTCTTTATCTATGACAGCTGCCCCAGAAAACTCAACAATGCTATATCTTTATATATGACAGCTGACCCAGCACACCCAGCTTTGCTATATCTCTATACATATTACATATGGCACCAAGACACTCAGCCATGCTATATCTCTATATAAGACAGCTGCCCCATCACACTCAGATCTGCTATATCTCTCTATATATTACAGCTGACCCAGCATACTGAGCTCTGCTATATCTCTCTATATATGACAGCTGACCCAGCACAATCAGCTTTGCTATATCTCTATATATGACAGCTGCACCAGCACACTCAGCTTTGCTATATCTCTATACACATGACAGCTGCCAAAGCACACTCAGCTCTACTATACCTTTATGTACATGACATCTGCCACAGCACACTCAGCTTTGCTATATCTCTATATATGACAGCTGCCCCAGCACACACAGCTCTGCTATATCTTTATATATGGCAGCTGCCCCAGCACACTCAACTCTCATATATCTCTATATATGACAGGTGCCCCAGCACACTCAACTCTGATATATCTTTATATATGACAGGTGCCCCAGCACACTCAACTCTGATGTATATTTTTATATATGACAGCTCTCCCAGCACAATCAGCTCTACTACAACCATACACATGACAGTTTCCCCTACACACTCAGCCCTACTATATCTCTATATATGACAGCTGCCCCAGCACACTCAGCTCTGCTATATCTCTGTATATGACAACTGCCCAAGCACACATAGCACTACTATATGTTTATATATGACAGCTACCCCAGCAAACTCCGCACTTCTACATCAATACATATGAAAGCTGCCCCTGCACACTCAGCTCTGCTATATCTCTATATATGACAGCTTACCCAGCACACTCAGCTCTGTTACCTCTATACACATGACAGCTGCCCCAGCACACTTAGCTCTGCTATATTTCTATTTATGACAGCTGCCCGAGTACACTTAGCTCTGCTACATCTTCATGTATGATAGCTGCCCCAGCACACACAGCTCTGCTATATCTTTATATATGACAGCTGCCCCAGCACACTCAACTCTGCTATATATTTATATATGACAGCTGCTCCAGCACACTCAACTCTGATATATATTTTTATATATGACAGCTGTCCCAGCACAATCAGCTCTACTACGATCATACACATGACAGCTGCCCCTACACACTCAGCTTTACTATATCTCTATATATGACAGCTGCCCCAGCACACTCAGCTCTGCTATATCTCTATATATGACAGCTTCCCCAACACACTCAGCTCTGCTTTATCTCTATACACATGACAGCTGCCCTAGAACACTCAGCCCTGCTATATCTCTATATATGACAGCTGCCCCAGTACACTCAGCTCTGCTACATCTATACACACGGCAGCTGCCCCAGCAAACTCAGCTCTTCTATATCTCTATATATGACAGCTGCCCCAGCACACTCAGCTCTGCTATATCTCTGTATATGACAGCTGCCCCAGCACACATAGCTCTACTATATGTTTATATATGACAGCTACCCCAGCAAACTCCGCACTTCTACATCAATACATATGAAAGCTGCCCCTGCACACTCAGCTCTGCTATATCTCTATATATGACAGCTTACCCAGCACACTCAGCTCTGCTACATCTATACACACTACAGCTGCCCCAGCACACTTAGCTCTGCTATATCTCTATATATGACAGTTGACCCAGCACACTCAGTCTGCTATATCTCTATACACATGATAGCAGCCCCAGCACACTCAGCTTTGCTATATCTCTATATATGACAGCTGACCCAAGACACTCAGCTCTGCTATATCTTTATATATGACTGTTGCCCCAGCACACGCAGCTCTGCTACATCTATACACATGACAGCTGCCCCAGCACACTCAGCTCTGCTATATCTCTATATTTGACAGCTGTCCAGCACACTCAGCCCTGCTACATCCATACACATGACAGCTTCCCCTGCACACTCAGCTCTGCTAGATCTCTATACGTGACAGCTACCCCAGCTCACTCAGCTCTCCTCTGTCTATATATATGACAGCTTACCCAGCACACTCACCTTTGCTATATCTCTGTATATGACAGCTGCTCCAGCACACTCAGCTATGCTATATCTTTATATATGACAGCTGCGCCAGCACACTCAGCACTGGTACATCCATACACATGACAGCTTCCCCTGCACACTCAGCTCTACTATATCTCTATATATGACAGCTGCCAAGTACACTCAGCTTTACTACATCCAGGCACATGGCAGCTGCCCCAGCACACTAAGCTCTGCTATATCTCTTTATATGACATCTTCACCAGCACACTAAGCTCTGCTATATTTCTATATATGACAGCTTACCCAGCACACTTAGCTCTGCTACATCTTTACACATGACAGCTGCCCCGGCACACTCAGCTCTACTATATCTCTATATATATGACATCTGATCCAGCACACTCAGCTCTGCTAGATCTCTATACATGACAGCTACCCTTGCTCACTCAGCTCTCATAAAAATCTTTATATCTGGCAGCTTACACAGCACACTCAGCTCTGCTATATCTCTGTATATGACAGCTGCCTCAGTACACTCAGCACTGCCAAATCTATACACATGGCATCTGCTCCAGCACACTCACCCCTGCTATATCTCTTTATATATGACAGCTGCCCCAGAAAACTCAACAATGCTATATCTTTATATATGACAGCTGACCCAGCACACCCAGCTTTGCTATATCTCTATACATATTACATATGGCCCCAAGACACTCAGCCATGCTACATCTCTATATATGACAGATGCTAGCACACCCACTCTGCTACTCTATACACATACAGCTGCCTCAGCACACTCAGTTCTCTACATCTGTACTCATGACGAGCTGCCCCAGCACACTTAAGCTCTGCTATATCTCTATTATATGACAGCTGCCACAGCACACTCTGCTGTAGCTCTATATTTATAACAGGCACACTGCGACCTCTGCTATGTAATGCACCAGCACACTCAGCTTCTGCTATATCTCTATATATGACAGCTTGCCCAGTACACTCAGCTCTGCTATTCATACACATGACAGCTGCCCCAGCACACTCAGCACTCACTATATCTCTATATTTGACAGCTGTCCAGCACTATCTCAGCCTTGCTACATCCATAGATCATGGCAGCTTCCCCAGCACACTCACCTCTGCTATATCTATATATATGACAGCTGCCCCATCACACTCAGATCTGCTATATCTCTCTATATATCACAGCTGACCCAGCATACTCAGCCTTGCTATATCTCTCTATATCTGACAGCTGACCCAGCACAATCAGCTTTGTTATATCTCTATATATGACAGCTGCACCAGCACACTCAGCTTTGCTATATCTCTATACACATGACAGCTGCCCCAGCACACTCAGCTCTACTATATCTTTATGTGCATGACATCTGCCCCAGCACACTCAGCTTTGCTATATCTCTATATATGACAGCTTCCCCAGCACACATAGCTCTGCTATATCTTTATATATGACAGCTGCCCCAGCACACTCAACTCTGATATATCTTTATATATGACAGGTGCACCAGCACACTCAACTCTGATGTATATTTTTATATATGACAGCTCTCCCAGCACAATCAGCTCTACTACAACCATACACATGACAGCTGCCCCAACACACTCAGCTCTGCTATATCTCTATACACATGACAGCTGCCCTAGAAGACTCAGCCCCGCTATATCTCTATATATGACAGCTGCCCCAGTACACTCAGCTCTGCTACATCTATGCACACGGCAGCTGCCCCAGCAAACTCAGCTCTTCTATATCTCTATATATGACAGCTGCCCCAGCACACTCAGCTCTGCTATATCTCTGTATATGACAGCTGCCCCAGCACACATAGCTCTACTATATGTTTATATATGACAGCTACCCCAGCAAACTCCGCACTTCTACATCAATACATATGAAAGCTGCCCCTGCACACTCAGCTCTGCTATATCTCTATATATGACAGCTTACCCAGCACACTCAGCTCTGCTATATCTATACATACTACAGCTGCCCCAGCACACTTAGCTCTGCTATATCTCTATATATGACAGCTCACCCAGCACACTCAGCTCTGCTATATCTCTATATACATGATAGCAGCTCCAGCACACTCAGCTCTGCTATATCTCTATATATGACAGCTGACCCAAGAGACTCAGCTCTGCTATATCTTTATATATAACTGTTGCCCCAGCACACGCAGCTCTGCTACATCTATACACATGACAGCTGCCCCAGCACACTCAGCTCTGCTATATCTCTATATTTGACAGCTGTCCAGCACACTCAGCCCTGCTACATCCATACACATGACAGCTTCCCCTGCACACTCAGCTCTGCTAGATCTCTATACGTGACAGCTACCCCAGCTCACTCAGCTCTCCTCTGTCTTTATATATGACAGCTTACCCAGCACACTCACCTCTGCTATTTCTTTATATATGACAGCTGCGTCAGCACACTCAGCACTGGTACATCCATACACATGACAGCTTCCCCTGCACACTCAGCTCTACTTTATCTCTATATATGACAGCTGCCAAGTACACTCAGCTTTACTACATCCAGGCACATGGCAGCTGCCCCAGCACACTAAGCTCTGCTATATCTCTTTATATGACATCTTCACCAGCACACTAAGCTCTGCTATATTTCTATATATGACAGCTTACCCAGCACACTTAGCTCTGCTACATCTTTACACATGACAGCTGCCCCGGCACACTCAGCTCTACTATATCTCTATATATATGACATCTGATCCAGCACACTCAGCTCTGCTAGATCTCTATACATGACAGCTACCCTTGCTCACTCAGCTCTCATAAAAATCTTTATATCTGGCAGCTTACCCAGCACACTCAGCTCTGCTATATCTCTGTATATGACAGCTGCCTCAGTACACTCAGCACTGCCAAATCTATACACATGGCATCTGCTCCAGCACACTCACCCCTGCTATATCTCTTTATATATGACAGCTGCCCCAGAAAACTCAACAATGCTATATCTTTATATATGACAGCTGACCCAGCACACCCAGCTTTGCTATATCTCTATACATATTACATATGGCCCCAAGACACTCAGCCATGCTACATCTCTATATAAGACAGCTGCCCCATCACACTCAGATCTGCTATATCTCTCTATATATCACAGCTGACCCAGCATACTCAGCTCTGCTATATCTCTCTATATCTGACAGCTGACCCAGCACAATCAGCTTTGTTATATCTCTATATATGACAGCTGCACCAGCACACTCAGCTTTGCTATATCTCTATACACATGACAGCTGCCCCAGCACACTCAGCTCTACTATATCTTTATGTGCATGACATCTGCCCCAGCACACTCAGCTTTGCTATATCTCTATATATGACAGCTTCCCCAGCACACATAGCTCTGCTATATCTTTATATATGACAGCTGCCCCAGCACACTCAGCTCTGCTATATCTTTATATATGACAGGTGCCCCAGCACACTCAGCTCTGTATATCTTTATATATGACAGCTGCCTCAGCACACTAATCCTGCTATTTCTCAGCTCTGCTACATGCATACACAAGACAGCTGCCCCAGCACACACACCTCCATATATCTCTATATATGACAGCTGCCTCAGCACACTAATCCTGCTATTTCTCTATATATGACAGCTGCCCCAGCACACTCAGCTCTGCTATATCTCTATATATGACAGCTTCACCAGCACACTCAGCTCTGCTATATCTCTATATATGACAGCTTACTCAGCACACTCAGCTCTGCTATATCTCTATATATGGAAGCTTACCCAGCACATTCAGCTCTGCTGTATCTCTATATATGACTCCTTACCCAGCACACTCAGCCTGCTATATCTCTATATATGATAGCTTACTCAGCACACTCAGCTCTGCTATATCTCTATATATGGAAGCTTACCCAGCACATTCAGCTCTGCTGTATCTATACACATGAGGGCTGCCACAGCACACTCAGCTCTGCTATATCTATACACATGAGGGCTGCCACAGCACACTCAGCTCTGCTGTATCTCTATATATGACAGCTGCCCCAGCACACTCAGCCCTGCTATATCTCTATATATGATAGCTGCCCCAGTACACTCAGCTCTACTACATCTATATACATGACAGCAGTCCCTGCACACTCAGCTCTGCTATATCTCTATATATATGACAGCATACCGAGAACACTCAGCTCTGCTATATCTCTATATATGACAGCTGCACCAGCACACTCAGCTTTGCTATATCTCTATATATGGAAGCTTACCCAGCACACTCAGCTCTGCTGTATCTCCATATATGACTCCTTACCCAGCACACTCAGCTCTGCTATATCTATACACATGATGGCTGCCACAGCACACTCAGCCTTGCTATATCTCTATATATGACATCTGTACCAGCACACTCAGCTTTGCTATATCTGTATATATAAAATCTTAACCAGCACACTCAGCTCTGCTATATCTCTATATATGACTCCTTACCCAGCACACTCAGCCTGCTATATCTCTATATAAGATACCTGCCCCAACACACTCAGCCCTGTTATATCTATACATATGACAGCTGCCCCAGCACACTCAGCTCTGCTATATCTCTATATAAGATACCTGCCCCATCACACTCAGCCCTGTTATATCTCTATATTTGACAGCTGCCCCAGCACACTCAGCCCTGTTATATCTCTATATTAGATACCTGCCCCATCACACTCAGCTCTGCTATATCTCATACACATGACAGCTGCCCCAGCACACTCAGCTCTGCTATATCTCTATATATGACAGCTGCCCCAGCACACTCAGTTCTGCTATATCTCTATATATGACAGCTTACCCAGCACACTCAGCTCTGCTATATCTATACACATGAGGGCTGCCACAGCACACTCAGCTCTGCTGTATCTCTATATATGACAGCTGCCCCAGCACACTCAGCTCTGCTATATCTCTATACACATGACAGCTGCCCCAGCACACTCAGCTCTGCTATATCTCTATATATGACAGCTGCCCCTGCACACTCAGCTCTGCTATATCTCTATATATGACAGCTGCCCCAGCACACTCAGCTCTGCTATATCTCTATATATGACATCTGCACCAGCACACTCAGCCCTGCTATATCTCTATATATGACAGCTGTCCCAGCACACTCAGCTCTGCTATATCTCTATATATGACAGCTGCACCAGCACACTCAGCTCTGCTATATCTCTATACATGACAGCTGCCCCAGCACACTCAGCTCTGCTATATCTCTATATATGACATCTGCCCCAGCACACTCAGTTCTGCTACATCTATGCATATGACAGCTGCCCCTGCACACTCAGCTCTGCTATATCTCTATATCTGACAGTTTATCGAGCACACTCAGCTCTGCTATATCTCTATATATATGACAGCTGCACCCTGCACACTCAGCTCTGCTATATCTCTATATCTGACAGTTTATCGAGCACACTCAGCTCTGCTATATCTCTATATATGACAGCATACCCAGCACAATCAGCTCTACTATAGTTATACATATGAAGGCTGCCATAGCACACTCAGCTCTGCTATATCTATACACATGACAGCTGAACTTACATACTCAGCACTGCTATATCTCTATATATGAGAGCTTACAGAGCACACTCAGCTCTGCTACATCTATGCACATGACAGCTGCCCCAGCACGCTCGGCACTACTATATCTCTATATATGATAGCATACCGAGCACACTCAGCTCTGCTATATCTCTATATATGACAGCTGCCCCAGCACACTAAGCTCTGCTATATCTCTATATATGACATCTGCCTCAGCACACTCAGCTCTGCTATATCTCTATATATGACAGCTGCCCAGCACACTAAGCTCTGCTATATCTCTATATATGACAGCTTACCCAGCACACTCAGCTCTGCTACATCTATACACATGAGGGCTTCCACAGCACACTCAGCTCTACTATATCTCTGTATATATGACATCTGCCTCAGCACACTCAGCTCAGCTACATTCATACACATGGCAGCTTCCCCTGCACACTCAGCTCTGCTATATCTCTATACATGACAGCTACCCAGCACACTCAGCTCTGCTATATCTTTATATATGACAGCTTACCCAGCACACTCAGCTCTGCTATATCTCTATATATGACAGCTGCGCCAGCACACTCAGCACTGCTACATCCATACACATGACAGCTTCCCCTGCACACTCAGCTCTACTTTATCTCTATATATGACAGCTGCCAAGTACACTCAGCTTTACTACATCCATACACATGGCAGCTGCCCCAGCACACTAAGCTCTGCTATATCTCTTTATATGACATCTTCACCAGCACACTCAGCTCTGCTATATCTCTATATATGACAGCTTACCCAGCACACTCAGCTCTGCTACATCTTTACACATGACAGGTGCCCCAGAAAACTCAGCTACTTTATATCTCTATATATGACAGCTGCCCCAGAACACTCAGCTCTGCTATATCTCTATACACATGACAGCTGCCCCAGCACACTCAGCTCTCCTATATCTTTATATATAAGACATCTGCCCCAGCACACTCAGCTTTGCTATATCTCTATATATGACAGCTGTCCCAGCACACTCAACTCTGCTATATCTATACACATGACAGCTGCCCCAGCACACTTAGCTCTGCTATATAACTATGTATGGCAGCTGTCCCATCAAACTCAGCTTTGCTATATCTCTATCTATGACAGCTGCACCAGCACACACAGCTCTGCTATGTCTCTATATATGACAGCTGCCCCAGCACACTCAGCTCTGCTATATCTCTACATGACAGCTGCCCCAGAAAACTCAGCTCTGCTATATCTCTATATATGACAGCTTCCCCAGCACACTCAGCTCTTTTATATCTCTATACACATGACAGCTGCACCAGCACACTCAGTTCTGCTATATATGTATATATTAAAGATATATTAAAGCTGACCCAGCACACGCAGCTCTGCTAAATCTATACACATGACGGCTGCCCCAGCACACTCAACTCTACTATATCTCTATATTTGACAGCTTTCCAACACACTCAGCTCTGCTACATCCATACACATAACAGCTGTCCCAGCACACTCAGCTCTGCTATCTCTCTCTCTCTCTCTCTCTCTCTCTATATATATATATATATATTACATCTGCACCAGCACACTCAGCTCTGCTATATCTTTATATATGACTGTTGCCCCATCACACGCAGCTCTGCTACATCTATACACATGACAGCTGCCCCAGCACACTTAGCTCTTCTATATCTCTATATTTGACAGCTGTCCAGCACACTCAGCTCTGCTACATCCATACACATGACAGCTGTCCCAGCACACTCAGCTCTGCCAAATCTCTCTCTCTCTCTCTATATATATATATATATATATATATATATTGTAAGAGATCGCAAGGTTACGCCGTCGACGGAAGGTACGTGTCACCGAGGTTCCTGGCCTTGGTGAGATAAGAGCCGGATTTTTTGTGTGTCAGCAGCAGCTAGTGCTGTTTGACACATTGATATTTAGTATGGCTACAAAGCCGATCCAGGCCGGCTCTTAATGGGAATAGTCAAGTGCTGGGTGGGAGACTATTCCCCACGGTCCAGGCCGGACTTTTTCCGGGCCTTTTAAAAGGCAGCCACCTCAGCAGGTGGGGAGGTGATTATCCTGGAAGCTGCTGGTGTTACTGTGGAGCTCTTAGGGCTGAGAGCAAGAGTCTGCAGTCAGGTGTGCAGTCTACCTAGAAGCCTCTGGTGGAAACTTCGCGTGGCCGAGCCAACTGTCAGATGTGAACTAACGCCGACCACTCAGGTGACCTTGCTGTGGGACTTATATTTTTGCCTTGTGTTTTGCCTCGTGTGAACAAGCACTAAGACTGTTTCTGTTTTGCCTTATGTGAACAAGCACTAAGACTGTTTCTGTGTTGCTGAGTGTGAATAAAACACTTCTGCTTTACCCAGAGAACTGTGTACCTTGCCTCTATACTGCGTCCGCAAGCCTGTCTACCAGAGCAAATCCCCACAATATATATATATATATATATATATATATATATATGAATGACATCTGCACCAGCACACTCAGCTATGCTATATCTCTATATATGACACCTGCACAAGAACACTCAGCTCTGCTATGACCCAGCACACTCAGCTATGCTATATCTCTATATACATGATAGCAGCCCCAGCACACTCAGCTTTGCTATATCTTTATGTATATGACATCTGCCCCAGCACACTCAGCTTTGCTATATCTCTATATATGACAGCTGACCCAAGACACTCAGCTCTGCTATATCTTTATATATGACAGCTGCCCCAGCACACTCAGCCTTTGCTATATCTCTATACATAACAGCTGCCCCAGCTCACTCAGCTCTATTATATCTTTATATATGACAGCTTACACAGCACACTCCACTTTGCTACATCTATAAAAATGAGGGCTGCCACAGCACACTCAGCTCTGCTATATCTCGATATATATGACATCTGCCCCAGCACACTCAGCTCTGCTACATCTATACACTTGACATCTTCCCCTGCACACTCAGCTCTACTATATCTCTATATATGACAGATACCCCAGCACAGTCAGCACTGCTACATCTATACACATGTCAGCTGCCTCATCACACTCAGCACTACTATATTTCTATATATGACAGATGCCCCAGCACACTCAGCTCTGGTATATCTTTATATATGACAGATGCCCCAGCACAGTCAGCACTGCTACATCTATACACATGAGAGCTACCTCAGCACACTCAGATCTGCTAAATCTGTATTTATGACAGGTGCCCCAGCACACTCAGCTCTGCTATATCTCTATATATATGACAGCTGCCACAGCACACTCAGCTCTGCTATATCTCTATGTATAACAGTTGCCCTAGAACACTGAGCTCTATTTTATTTTTAAATATGCCAACTACCCCAGCACACTCAACACAGCTACATCAATACACAAGATAGCAGCCTCTGCACACTCAGCATTGCTATATCTCTACATATATGACATCTGCACCAGCACACTCAGCTTTCCTATATCTCTATATATGACAGATGCCCCAGCACACTCAGCTTTGCTGTATCATTATATATGACAGCTGCTCCAGCACACTCAGCTCTGCTATATCTCTATATATGACAGCTGCTCCAGCACACTCAGCTCTGCTATATCTTTATGTACAAGACATCTGCCCCAGCACACTCAGCTCTGCTATATCTCAATATATGACAGCTGCCCTAGCACACACAGCTCTGCTATATCTTTATATATCACAGCTACCCAAGCACACTTAACTCTACTATATCTTTATATATGACAGCTGCCACAGCACACTCAACTCTGATATAAATTTTTTATATATGACAGCTGTCCCAGCACAATCAGCTCTACTACAACCATTCACATGACAGCTCCACCTGCACACTCAGCTCTGCTATATCTCTATATATGACAGCTTACCAAGCACACTGAGCC
The DNA here is from genome assembly GCA_033119425.1 of Bufotes viridis. Lineage (NCBI taxonomy): Eukaryota > Metazoa > Chordata > Amphibia > Anura > Bufonidae > Bufotes > Bufotes viridis. Next base: position 340,819,736 of record CM065589.1, on the reverse strand, counting down.
TTGCTACATCTATACACATGACAGCTGCCCCTGAACACTCAGCTCTACTATATCTCTATATATATATGACATCTGTACCAGCACACTCAGCTCTGCTATATCTCTATATATGACAGCTGCCCCAGCACACTCAGCTCTGCTATATCTCTATTCACATGACAGCTGCCCCAGCACACTCAGCTCTACTATATCTTTATGTATAAGACATCTGCCCCAGCACACTCAGCTCTACTATATCTTTATGTATAAGACATCTGCCCCAGCACACTCAGCTTTGCTATATCTCTATATATGACAGCTGCCCCAGGACACTCAACTCTGCTATATCTATACACATGACAGCTGCACCAGCACACTTAGCTATCCTTCATCTATAAACATGACAGCTGCCCCAGCACACTCAGCTCTGCTATATATGTATATTTTCCAGCTGACCCAGCACACTCAGCTCTGCTACATCTATACACATGACAGCTGCCCCAACACACTCAGCTCTGCTATATCTTTAGGTATAACAGCTGCCGCAGCAAACTCAGCTCTGTTATATCTCTATATATGACAGCTGCCCCAGCACACTCAGCTCTGCTATATCTCTATATATATGACAGCTGCCCCAGCACACTCAGCTCTGCTATATCTTTATATATGACAGCTGCCACAGCACACTCAGGTCTGCTATCTCTCTATAAATAACAGCTGCACCAGCTCACTCATCTCTATTATATCTTTATATTTGACAGCTTACCCAGCACACTCAACTTTGCTACATCTATACATATGAGGGCTGCCATAGCACACTCAGCTCTGCTATATCTCTATATATGACAGCTTACTTAGCACACTCAGCTCTGCTACATCTATACACATGAGGGCTGCCACAGCACACTCAGCTCTACTATATCTCTATATTTGACAGCTGTCCAGCACACTCAGCTCTGCTACATCCATACATATGGCAACTGCCCCATCACACTCTGCACTGCTATATCTCTATATATGACAGATGACCCAGCATACTGAGCTCTGGTATACCTTTATATATGACAGCTGCCCCAGCACAGTCAGCACTGCTACATCTATACACATGAGAGCTACCTCATCAAAATCAGATGTGCTAAATCGGTATTTATGACAGGTGCCACTGCAGACTCAGCTCTGATACATCTCTATATATCTGACAGCTGCCCCACCACACTCAGCTCTGCTATATCTCTATATATATGACAGCTGCCCCAGCACACTCAGCTCTGCTATATCTCTATATATGACAGTTGCCCTAGCACACTGACCTCTACTACATCCATACACATGTCAGCTGCCCCAGCACACTCGGCTCTACTATATCTCTATATATGACAGTCGCCCCAGCACACTGAGATCTTCTACATCCATACACATGACATCTGCACCAGCACACTCAGCTCTGCTACATCTATACACATGCAGAAGTAATAATTGGTCGGCACTCCACTTTAAGTATGCGGGTACTCTGTGTTCGGGAAGATCCCAATCGTAGTACTGAATTATAGCACGGCACTCCACAGCATCTCTCAATGTATTTATATTTTTATTGAGTAATATTTCCAAAATTGCCACCACAAAGGTATATCAGACATATGGCCTACGTTTCGGTCCTTCTCCGGACCTTTCTCAGGGCCTTTAAAATTAGATATAAAGTAGAAAATTCAGTCTATAATATATAAGAATCAAACAAAAAATATCAGACATAAGCTGCCATCTGCGGCAATCAGGATTATAATACAATAACAAAATGGAAAAACATATATTGTTGATTCATACTATAATTTACTCGGTCTATAAAAAGTAGAGCGAGCAGGGATCATTATAGGTAGAGTTGAGCGAACACCTGGATGTTCGGGTTCGAGAGGTTCGGCCGGGTTCGTGATCCGAACTCAACCAGAACATCATCCCGAAACTGAACCCCATAGAAGTCAATGGGGACCCGAACTTTTGGGCACTAAAAAGGCTGTAAAAGACTCCCGGAAAGGGCTAGAGGGCTGCAAAAGGCAGCAAAATGTAGGTAAATCCCCTGCAAACAAATGTAGATAGGGAAATGATGACTTAACATAAAATAAATAAAAATTAACCAATATTAATTGGAGTTAGGTCCCATAGCACAAAATCAGGCTTCAAATCACCCACCAATTGAGAAGGTCGCTTACTATTATTTCGACCCCAGCATCCGGACAAAGGAGAGAGGTCCAACAGCAGAGAATCTGGCATCATATCAACCACCACAGGAGAAGGCCACTTTCAGTGACTTAGGCCTTAGCACCCAGACAAAGGAGACATGTCAGATAGCACAAGCATTACATTTATACCATCCAGCACAGGAGAAGGCCACTTTTAGTTACTTTGACCCCTAAACCCAGAAAGAGGAGAGAGGCCCCACAGCACACATTCAGGCATCATATCACCCACCACAGGAGTAGGCCATCATTTAGTTAATTTGACCCCTGCACCCATGTCAGATGGTACAAGCATCAGTTTTACATCACCCAGCACAAGAGAAGGCCACTTTTAGAGACTTTGACCCCTGCACCCAGACGGAGGAGAGAGGTTTCACAGCAGAGAATCAGGCATTTAGATCACCCACCACAGGAGTAGGCCACCATTTAATGGGACCCCGGCAACAATGTCAGATGGCACAAGCATCAGTTTTACATCACCCAGCAAAGGAGAAGGCTACTTTTAGAGACTTTGACCCCTGCACCCAGACGGAGGAGAGAGGTTTCACATCAGAGAATCAGGCATTTAGATCACCCACCACAGGAGTAGGCCATCATTTAATGGGACCCCGGCAACCATGTCAGATGGCACAAGCATCAGTTTTACATCACCCAGCACAAGAGAAGGCCACTTTTAGAGACTTTGACCCCTGCACCCAGACGGAGGAGAGAGGTTTTCACAGCAGAGAATCAGGCATTTAGATCACCCACCACAGGAGTAGGCCACCATTTAATGGGACCCCGGCAACCATGTCAGATGGCACAAGCATCAGTTTTACATCACCCAGCACAAGAGAAGGCCACTTTTAGAGACTTTGACCCCTGCACCCAGACGGAGGAGAGAGGTTTTCACAGCAGAGAATCAGGCATTTAGATCACCCACCACAGGTGTAGGCCATCATTTAATGGGTCCCCAGCAACCATGTCAGATGGCACAAGTATAACATTTATATCACCCAGCACAGGAGTAGGCGACTTTGAGAGACTTTGACCCCTGCACCCAGACGGAGGAGAGAGGTTTCACAGCAGAGAATCAGGCATTTAGATCACCCACCACAGGAGTAGGCCATCATTTAATGGGACCCCGGCAACCATGTCAGATGGCACAAGCATCAGTTTTACATCACCCAGCACAAGAGAAGGCCACTTTTAGAGACTTTGACCCCTGCACCCAAACGGAGGAGAGGAGTTTTCACAGCACATATTAAGGCCTCATATCACCCACCACAGGAGTAGGCCACCATTTAGTTAATTTGACGCCTGCACCCATGTCAGATGGTACAAGCATCAGTTTTACATCACCCAGCACAAGAGAAGGCCACTTTTAGAGACTTTGACCCCTGCACCCAGACGGAGGAGAGAGTTTTTCACAGCAGAGAATCAGGCATTTAGATCACCCACCACAGGAGTAGGCCATCATTTAATGGGACCCCGGCAACCCAGACGGAGGAGAGAGTTTTTCACAGCAGAGAATCAGGCATTTAGATCACCCACCACAGGAGTAGGCCATCATTTAATGGGACCCCGGCAACCATGTCAGATGGCACAAGCATCAGTTTTACATCACCCAGCACAGGAGAAGGCGACTTTGAGAGACTTTGACCCCTGCACCCAGACGGAGGAGAGAGGTTTCACAGCAGAGAATCAGGCATTTAGATCACCCACCACAGGAGTAGGCCATCATTTAATGGGACCCCGGCAACCATGTCAGATGGCACAAGTATAACATTTATATCACCCAGCACAGGAGAAGGCGACTTTGAGAGACTTTGACCCCTGCACCCAGACGGAGGAGAGAGGTTTCACAGCAGAGAATCAGGCATTTAGATCACCCACCACAGGAGTAGGCCATCATTTAATGGGACCCCGGCAACCATGTCAGATGGCACAAGTATGACATTTATATCACCCAGCACAGGAGAAGGCGACTTTGAGAGACTTTGACCCCTGCACCCAGACGGAGGAGAGAGGTTTTCACAGCACATATTAAGGCCTCATATCACCCACCACAGGAGTAGGCCATCATTTAATGGGACCCCGGCAACCATGTCAGATGGCACAAGCATCAGTTTTACATCACCCAGCACAAGAGAAGGCCACTTTTAGAGACTTTGACCCCTGCACCCAGACGGAGGAGAGAGGTTTTCACAGCAGAGAATCAGGCATTTAGATCACCCACCACAGGAGTAGGCCATCATTTAATGGGACCCCGGCAACCATGTCAGATGGCACAAGCATCAGTTTTACATCACCCAGCACAAGAGAAGGCCACTTTTAGAGACTTTGACCCCTGCACCCAGACGAAGGAGAGAGGTTTTCACAGCACATATTCAGGCCTCTATATCACCCACCACAGGAGTAGGCCACCATTTAGTTAATTTGACCCCTGCACCCATGTCAGATGGTACAAGCATCAGTTTTACATCACCCAGCACAAGAGAAGGCCACTTTTAGAGACTTTGACCCCTGCACCCAGACGGAGGAGAGAGGTTTTCACAGCAGAGAATCAGGCATTTAGATCACCCAACACAGGAGTAGGCCATCATTTAATGGGACCCCGGCAACCATGTCAGATGGTACAAGCATCAGTTTTACATCACCCAGCACAAGAGAAGGCCACTTTTAGAGACTTTGACACCTGCACCCAGACGGAGGAGAGAAGTTTTCACAGCAGAGAATCAGGCATTTAGATCACCCACCACAGGAGTAGGCCATCATTTAATGGGACCCCGGCAACCATGTCAGATGGCACAAGTATTACATTTATATCACCCAGCACAGGAGAAGGCGACTTTGAGAGACTTTGACCCCTGCACCCAGACGGAGGAGAGAGGTTTCACAGCAGAGAATCAGGCATTTAGATCACCCACCACAGGAGTAGGCCATCATTTAATGGGACCCCGGCAACCATGTCAGATGGCACAAGCATCAGTTTTACATCACCCAGCACAAGAGAAGGCCACTTTTAGAGACTTTGACCCCTGCACCCAGACGGAGGAGAGAGGTTTCACAGCAGAGAATCAGGCATTTAGATCACCCACCACAGGAGTAGGCCATCATTTAATGGGACCCCGGCAACCATGTCAGATGGCACAAGTATCAGTATTTATATCACCCAGCACAGGAGAAGGCGACTTTGAGAGACTTTGACCCCTGCACCCAGACGGAGGAGAGAGGTTTCACAGCAGAGAATCAGGCATTTAGATCACCCACCACAGGAGTAGGCCATCATTTAATGGGACCCGGCAACCATGTCAGATGGCACAAGCATCAGTTTTACATCACCCAGCACAAGAGAAGGCCACTTTTAGAGACTTTGACCCCTGCACCCAGACGGAGGAGAGAGGTTTTCACAGCACATAATCAGGCACTCATATCACCCACCACAGGAGTAGGCCACCATTTAGTTAATTTGACCCCTGCACCCATGTCAGATGGTACAAGCATCAGTTTTACATCACCCAGCACAAGAGAAGGCCACTTTTAGAGACTTTGACCCCTGCACCCAGACGGAGGAGAGAGTTTTCACAGCAGAGAATCAGGCATTTAGATCACCCACCACAGGAGTAGGCCATCATTTAATGGGACCCCGGCAACCATGTCAGATGGCACAAGCATCAGTTTTACATCACCCAGCACAAGAGAAGGCCACTTTTAGAGACTTTGACCCCTGCACCCAGACGGAGGAGAGAGGTTTTCACAGCAGAGAATCAGGCATTTAGATCACCCACCACAGGAGTAGGCCATCATTTAATGGGACCCCGGCAACCATGTCAGATGGCACAAGCATCAGTTTTACATCACCCAGCACAAGAGAAGGCCACTTTTAGAGACTTTGACCCCTGCACCCAGACGGAGGAGAGAGGTTTTCACAGCAGAGAATCAGGCATTTAGATCACCCACCACAGGAGTAGGCCATCATTTAATGGGACCCCGGCAACCATGTCAGATGGCACAAGCATCAGTTTTACATCACCCAGCACAAGAGAAGGCCACTTTTAGAGACTTTGACCCCTGCACCCAGACGGAGGAGAGAGGTTTTCACAGCAGAGAATCAGGCATTTAGATCACCCACCACAGGAGTAGGCCATCATTTAATGGGACCCCGGCAACCATGTCAGATGGCACAAGCATCAGTTTTACATCACCCAGCACAAGAGAAGGCCACTTTTAGAGACTTTGACCCCTGCACCCAGACGGAGGAGAGAGGTTTCACAGCACATATTAAGGCCTCATATCACCCACCACAGGAGTAGGCCATCATTTAATGGGACCCCGGCAACCATGTCAGATGGCACAAGCATCAGTTTTACATCACCCAGCACAAGAGAAGGCCACTTTTAGAGACTTTGACCCTGCACCCAGACGGAGGAGAGAGGTTTTCACAGCAGAGAATCAGGCATTTAGATCACCCACCACAGGAGTAGGCCATCATTTAATGGGACCCCGGCAACCATGTCAGATGGCACAAGCATCAGTTTTACATCACCCAGCACAAGAGAAGGCCACTTTGAGAGACTTTGACCCCTGCACCCAGACGGAGGAGAGAGGTTTTCACAGCACATATTAAGGCCTCATATCACCCACCACAGGAGTAGGCCACCATTTAGTTAATTGGACCCCTGCAACCATGTCAGATGGCACAAGCATCAGTTTTACATCACCCAGCACAAGAGAAGGCCACTTTTAGAGACTTTGACCCCTGCACCCAGACGGAGGAGAGAGGTTTTCACAGCAGAGAATCAGGCATTTAGATCACCCACCACAGGAGTAGGCCATCATTTAATGGGACCCCGGCAACCATGTCAGATGGCACAAGCATCAGTTTTACATCACCCAGCACAAGAGAAGGCCACTTTTAGAGACTTTGACCCCTGCACCCAGACGGAGGAGAGAGGTTTTCACAGCAGAGAATCAGGCATTTAGATCACCCACCACAGGAGTAGGCCATCATTTAGTTAATGGGACCCTGCAACCATGTCAGATGGCACAAGCATCAGTTTTACATCACCCAGCACAAGAGAAGGCCACTTTTAGAGACTTTGACCCCTGCACCCAGACGGAGGAGAGAGGTTTTCACAGCAGAGAATCAGGCATTTAGATCACCCACCACAGGAGTAGGCCATCATTTAATGGGACCCCTGCACCCATGTCAGATGGCACAAGCATCAGTTTTACATCACCCAGCACAAGAGAAGGCCACTTTTAGAGACTTTGACACCTGCACCGAGACGGAGGAGAGAAGTTTTCACAGCAGAGAATCAGGCATTTAGATCACCCACCACAGGAGTAGGCCATCATTCAATGGGACCCCGTCAACCATGTCAGATGGCACAAGCATCAGTTTTACATCACCCAGCACAAGAGAAGGCCACTTTTAGAGACTTTGACACCTGCACCCAGACGGAGGAGAGAGGTTTTCACAGCACATATTAAGGCCTCATATCACCCACCACAGGAGTAGGCCACCATTTAGTTAATTTGACCCCTGCACCCATGTCAGATGGTACAAGCATCAGTTTTACATCACCCAGCACAAGAGAAGGTCACTTTTAGAGACTTTGACCCCTGCACCCAGACGGAGGAGAGAGGTTTTCACAGCAGAGAATCAGGCATTTTGATCACCCACCACAGGAGTAGGCCATCATTTAATGGGACCCCGGCAACCATGTCAGATGGCACAAGCATCAGTTTTACATCACCCAGCACAAGAGAAGGCCACTTTTAGAGACTTTGACCCCTGCACCCAGACGGAGGAGAGAAGTTTTCACAGCAGAGAATCAGGCATTTAGATCACCCACCACAGGAGTAGACCATCATTTAATGGGACCCCGGCAACCATGTCAGATGGCACAAGTATTACATTTATATCACCCAGCACAGGAGAAGGCGACTTTGAGAGACTTTGACCCCTGCACCCAGACGGAGGAGAGAGGTTTCACAGCAGAGAATCAGGCATTTAGATCACCCACCACAGGAGTAGGCCATCATTTAATGGGACCCCGGCAACCATGTCAGATGGCACAAGCATCAGTTTTACATCACCCAGCACAAGAGAAGGCCACTTTTAGAGACTTTGACCCCTGCACCCAGACGGAGGAGAGAGGTTTTCACAGCACATATTAAGGCCTCATATCACCCACCACAGGAGTAGGCCACCATTTAGTTAATTTGACCCCTGCACCCATGTCAGATGGCACAAGCATCAGTTTTACATCACCCAGCACAAGAGAAGGCCACTTTTAGAGACTTTGACCCCTGCACCCAGACGGAGGAGAGAGGTTTTCACAGCAGAGAATCAGGCATTTAGATCACCCACCACAGGAGTAGGCCATCATTTAATGGGACCCCGACAACCATGTCAGATGGCACAAGCATCAGTTTTACATCACCCAGCACAGGAGAAGGCGACTTTGGGAGACTTTGACCCCTGCACCCAGACGGAGGAGAGAGGTTTCACAGCAGAGAATCAGGCATTTAGATCACCCACCACAGGAGTAGGCCATCATTTAATGGGACCCCGGCAACCATGTCAGATGGCACAAGTATTACTTTTATATCACCCAGCACATGAGAAGGCGACTTTGAGAGACTTTGACCCCTGCACCCAGACGGAGGAGAGAGGTTTCACAGCAGAGAATCAGGCATTTAGATCACCCACCACAGGAGTAGGCCATCATTTAATGGGACCCCGGCAACCACGTCAGATGGCACAAGCATCAGTTTTACATCACCCAGCACAAGAGAAGGCCACTTTTAGAGACTTTTACCCCTGCACCCAGACGGAGGAGAGAAGTTTTCACAGCAGAGAATCAGGCATTTAGATCACCCACCACAGGAGTAGGCCATCATTTAATAGGACCCCGGCAACCATGTCAGATGTCACAAGCATCAGTTTTACATCACCCAGCACAGGAGAAGGCGACTTTGGGAGACTTTGACCCCTGCACCCAGACGGAGGAGAGAGGTTTCACAGCAGAGAATCAGGCATTTAGATCACCCACCACAGCAGTAGGCCATCATTTAATGGGACCCCGGCAACCATGTCAGATGGCACAAGTATTACATTTATATCACCCAGCACAGGAGAAGGCGACTTTGAGAGACTTTGACCCCTGCACCCAGACGGAGGAGAGAGGTTTCACAGCAGAGAATCAGGCATTTAGATCACCCACCACAGCAGTAGGCCATCATTTAATGGGACCCCGGCAACCACGTCAGATGGCACAAGCATCAGTTTTACATCACCCAGCACAAGAGAAGGCCACTTTTAGAGACTTTGACCCCTGCACCCAGACGGAGGAGAGAGGTTTTCACAGCACATATTAAGGCCTCATATCACCCACCACAGGAGTAGGCCACCATTTAGTTAATTTGACCCCTGCACCCATGTCAGATGGTACAAGCATCAGTTTTACATCACCCAGCACAAGAGAAGGCCACTTTTAGAGACTTTGACCCCTGCACCCAGACGGAGGAGAGAGGTTTTCACAGCAGAGAATCAGGCATTTAGATCACCCACCACAGGAGTAGGCCATCATTTAATGGGACCCCGACAACCATGTCAGATGGCACAAGCATCAGTTTTACATCACCCAGCACAGGAGAAGGCGACTTTGGGAGACTTTGACCCCTGCACCCAGACGGAGGAGAGAGGTTTCACAGCAGAGAATCAGGCATTTAGATCACCCACCACAGGAGTAGGCAATCATTTAATGGGACCCCGGCAACCATGTCAGATGGCACAAGTATTACATTTATATCACCCAGCACAGGAGATGGCGACTTTGAGAGACTTTGACCCCTGCACCCAGACGGAGGAGAGAGGTTTCACAGCAGAGAATCAGGCATTTAGATCACCCAACACAGGAGTAGGCCATCATTTAATGGGACGTCGGCAACCATGTCAGATGGCACAAGCATCAGTTTTACATCACCCAGCACAAGAGAAGGCCACTTTTAGAGACTTTGACCCCTGCTCCCAGACGGAGGAGAGAGTTTTCACAGCACATATTAAGGCCTCATATCACCCACCACAGGAGTAGGCCATCATTTAGTTAATTTGAACCCTGCACCCATGTCAGATGGTACAAGCATCAGTTTTAAATCACCCAGCACAAGAGAAGGCCACTTTTAGAGACTTTGACCCCTGCACCCAGACGGAGGAAAGAGGTTTTCACAGCAGAGAATCAGGCATTTAGATCACCCACCACAGGAGTAGGCCATCATTTAATGGGACCTCGGCAACCATGTCAGATGGCACAAGCATCAGTTTTACATCACCCAGTACAAGAGAAGGCCACTTTTAGAGACTTTGACCCCTGCACCCAGACGAAGGAGAGAGGTTTTCACAGCACATATTAAGGCCTCATATCACCCACCACAGGAGTAGGCCACCATTTAGTTAATTTGACCCCTGCACCCATGTCAGATGGTACAAGCATCAGTTTTACATCACCTAGCACAAGAGAAGGCCACTTTTAGAGACTTTGACCCCTGCACCCAGACGGAGGAGAGAGGTTTTCACAGCAGAGAATCAGGCATTTAGATCACCCACCACAGGAGTAGGCCATCATTTAATGGGACCCCGGCAACCATGTCAGATGGCACAAGCATCAGTTTTACATCACCCAGCACAAGAGAAGGCCACTTTTAGAGACTTTGACCCCTGCACCCAGACGGAGGAGAGAGGTTTTCACAGCAGAGAATCAGGCATTTAGATCACCCACCACAGGAGTAGGCCATCATTTAATGGGACCCCGGCAATCATGTCAGATGGCACAAGCATCAGTTTTACATCACCCAGTACAAGAGAAGGCCACTTTTAGAGACTTTGACCCCTGCACCCAGACGAAGGAGAGAGGTTTTCACAGCACATATTAAGGCCTCATATCACCCACCACAGGAGTAGGCCACCATTTAGTTAATTTGACCCCGGCACCCATGTCAGATGGTACAAGCATCAGTTTTACATCACCCAGCACAAGAGAAGGTCACTTTTAGAGACTTTGACCCCTGCACCCAGACGGAGGAGAGAGGTTTTCACAGCAGAGAATCAGGCATTTAGATCACCCACCACAGGAGTAGGCCATCATTTAATGGGACCCCGGCAACCATGTCAGATGGTACAAGCATCAGTTTTACATCACCCAGCACAAGAGAAGGCCACTTTTAGAGACTTTGACACCTGCACCCAGACGGAGGAGAGAGGTTTTCACAGCAGAGAATCAGGCATTTAGATCACCCACCACAGGAGTAGGCCATCATTTAATGGGACCCCGGCAACCATGTCAGATGGCACAAGTATCAGCATTTACATCACCCAGCACAGGAGAAGGCGACTTTGAGAGACTTTGACCCCAGCACCCAGACGGAGGAGAGAGGTTTCACAGCAGAGAATCAGGCATTTAGATCACCCACCACAGGGGTAGGCCATCATTTAATGGGACCCCGGCAACCATGTCAGATGACACAAGCATGACATTTACATCACCCAGCACAGGAGAAGGCGACTTTGAGAGACTTTGACCCTGCACCCAGACGGAGGAGAGAGGTTTCACAGCAGAGAATCAGGCATTTAGATCACCCACCACAGGAGTAGGCCATCATTTAATGGGACCCCGGCAACCATGTCAGATGGCACAAGCATCAGTTTTACATCACCCAGCACAAGAGAAGGCCACTTTTAGAGACTTTGACCCCTGCACCCAGACGGAGGAGAGAGGTTTTCACAGCACATATTAAGGCCTCATATCACCCACCACAGGAGTAGGACAC